>APFE031115897.1:97870-257140 GCA_000404065.3 Pinus taeda
GGGTGACCCTTCACATTCTGCTTTGACTCTTTGACTACTTTCATGACTCTTCAACTTCTTTACAAATAAATCATTACATTACATAGTGAATGTCCACATTCCACTAATGACACTTGGAATTTCCCTTACAATATATTCACAAATAATATACAATTTTCACATGTACCCATGTGAGACAAAATAGGCTAGAGATAGCCAAAAAAGACACAACACTATGACTCAAAAGTTTGGGGGAAGGCTAACTCAACAACATCCATCTTCATGAGATACAATATGACCCAGATATTCCATGTCTTGTACTCCAAAGAAACATTTGGAGCCTTTTGCATATAATTGTTTCTCCTCCAATAGTTTGAGCACCTTGTCAACATGTTGAACATGATCCTTCCAAGACTTGTTGTAGATTAGTATATCATCAAAAAATACTAACACCAATTTTCTAAGGAATGGTTTGAAAATTGAATTCATCAAACTTTGAAATGTTGAAGGTGCATTGGTAAGGCCAAAAGGCATGACCAAAAATTCATAATGACCCTCATGAGTTCTAAATGTTGTTTTCGGAATGTCTTCAGTCTTCATCTGATTTGATGATATCCTGAATGAAGATCCAACTTGGTGAAGTAAATTGATCCATGCAATTCATCCAGTAATTCATCAATGATAGGAATGGGAAACTTATCTTTAATAGTGAGCTTGTTGAACTCCCTATAATCCAGACACATGCGCCATGATCCATCCTTCTTGTGCAACAATACTACTGGAGCAGAGAAAGAACTTTGACTTGGTTGAATTATACTAGCCTCTAGCATTTCTGCAACCATACGTTCAATTTTACTCTTTTGGACATAGGGATATCTGTACGGCCTGATGTTTGGAGGAACACTTCCTAAAATCAGATGAATAGTATGATCATGATCACGCATAGGTGGGAGACCTTTGGGAGTCTCAAATACCTTGGAATGATTGTCCAGGACTTTTTGGAGATCTGGATAAATAGATGATTCGGATGTGGAAACATCTAGCGAACATAATTGTGCAATTACACCTCTTTGCTCCTTTTTTAGAAGCTTTTTCATACCATTAGAGCTGATTATCTTTCCTGGTTTCCCTGAAATACCCCTTAATTCAACTTCCTTTCCTTCCGTAGAAAATTTGATGAAAGTTCTTGAAAATTAAAAGCTATTGTACCCAAGGATTGTAGCCATTGGACTCCTAGTACAACATCAGCACCTCCCATTGGAATGGAAACCATTGGGCTAGTCAATACATATTCTCCCATGGATAGCTTGATATTATGGCACTTTCCAGAGCAATTTATTGTTCCTCCATTTGCAATCATCACTTGACACTCTGGTGCTGGATATAGGAAGCAATTCAATTCTTTTGCTACCCTACAATAAATAAAATTGTGGGTGCTTCCTGAATCAATCAACACTATTACCTTTTTCTTCTTGATTTGTCCTTCTATCTTGATGGTTTGAGGAGTGGTATTCCTGCCAATGCATTACAAGATATGGTCGGATTTATTTCTTCTTTATCTAGGCTTTGTTCCTGGAGTATATCCTCTTCTTTTGACCTTTCTTGCTCGTTTTCTTCTTCCTCTTCACAATCTATGTAGAATAATTTCTTCTCAGCACACTTGTGACCTTTAGTGTATTTGCTATCACAACTGTAACAAAGCCCTTTTGCTCTTTTTTCTTCCAATTGTTGTGGTGTCAACCTTATAGGTTGTGAAAGACTAGGGGCAACAACACTTCCATCTTTATAGTTGTGAGTGGTATGCTTCCTGGTTGCCATAATTTTGCTTTCCATTTTTCTTGCTAACCTGAATGCCTTCTCTAATGAATCAGGTTCCCAAAGGCGAACATCATGTTGGATATTATCCTTTAAAGTCCCTATGAACACATCAATCCTATTTTCCTCTGGAATATTTTTTACCCTTATGTTCAATTTTTGGAACTCCTCAATGTGCTCCATTATTGAACCTGTTTGTTTGAGACTTATCAATTGGCTAAAAAAAGTGTTGCTTTTTGTATCCTCATAATGTGCTACCAATTATTCCATAAAAATTGCCCAAGTGAAAAATTGTTTACGAGAGCAAAGCCATTGATACCATACAAACTGATTTGGTTCCAAATATAAAGTTGCCATACGTACCTTTTGTGTGTTTTGCACATTATTGAGATCGAAGAACTGCTCCATCTGTAATATCCATGTGGCAGGATCCTTTGCATCAAACTTCCTCATATCGATATTTGGAATATGGTGAGTCTTCAATCCAACATTAGAGTCTATGGAATCATGATTAACATTTCTTTTGTTCTCATCATGAGTTTTCTTTAGTACCCTTTCACCCTTATTGACCATTTCTTGTAGCAACTTATTCATATTTATCTTCAATTCTTCCATCTTATCATCCATGCCATCAATTTTAGCTTCTACGCCTTTCTTTAAATCATCCATCTTAGCTTCTACATCTTTCCTTAAACCATCCATCTTAGATTCTGTTGCTTTTTCTGCAAGTGACACTTGTTGCACTTGTTCTTGTAATTTTGATATATCATGTAGCATTTCTTCCTCTTCTTCATGAGTCATGCTAGAGCTTTCAGGTTCCTTACTAGGTGTTTGCATTTTCTTTCCTCGGGACATTAGTTACCGATAATAATTCTCTACTATGCCCTTTGAATTCCTTCAAAAGAATTTTTCAAACCAAGCTTAAGCAAGAATTTAAAAAAATCTACACACCTTTTTTCACTTTGTAGGAGCTCGATTGCCTCTGATCTATCTCTGTAATTTCAGATCATCCAGTTTTGAAATTGCAACCTCTAGTAGCCCTCTATGTCCTCTTTCCAATGCCACCAGTCTGATCCAAATTGGATTCTCCAAGGAAGAGTTATGCCAAATATCCCACAGTGACATGATTATAGACTAGTTCAATAGAGCGAACTTGTACGACATGCCACGTGTCCCTGTTTTGACCTTTGGCTCTAAAGAATATATACAAGAAACTACAGTCCATCCTCTTTCTGTACCTTCTTACGAAATTTCAATCCGATGCTCAAAGAAAACGTTATGACGATTTTCACCTGTTTGGAATGTAATTTAGGAGTCTGCAAAAAGACCAACTTCCTCAAATCATTTCTCCGCAAATATAGTGCGAAAAGCTCTGCAATTCGGACCAAAGGTTTAGTGCGATTTCATCTCAAATGGGGTATTTTTTTGCTTCGAAACATCGCAGAAAAAAAGTTATAGCGAAAATTCCACGATGACCTATTTGGAGCAGTGAAACCCTAGAATCCAAAAGCTCTGATACCAAATGTTATGAAACCAGCTCACAAAAAGATAGAAAAGATAGATCAATGCCTTAGAATTCAGCCTCTTCAAGGCGGAAACCTCCTTTACATTACATAGATGAACAATTCTTGGATGATTCAAATGAAAAAACCTCCTTTCTATATATAGGAGTCTAAGGAGTCACAATATAACCCAGCCGACATAACAATAATAATATAAAGCCACAAAAATAACAATAGAGGGATTCTATGGGGCACAGTAATAACAATATGGGGACAATAGGGGCACAACAATATTAATAAGGGGTATAACTACAATAGTAATGGGGTAATCACTAGTATTATAGGGACCCAGCAAATTTGGAGAGCCTCTGATTTGAATTCCTCTACTTGAGGAAATTCCTCGAATCTTTCTATTTGCAATGACAGTTGAGTGATTTGTTCATCTTTTGATTTGCTCAACTATTCATTCATTGTCTTCAGCTTGTTCAATGCTTGAGATAGTTCTTTTTGCTTCTGCACTACATGTTGATCTATCCTCTGTTTCTCTTTGAGAAATTGCTCATTTAATTGGTCGTTTGACTGCTTATGTGCTGCTAACTGCTGCTCTAACTACTCTATCCTCTGTTGTTTTTCATGTCCCTGTGTCTCCAGTGAGATGATCACTTTATCCTTCTCTTTAAGAAAATTTTTGACTTCCGATGCCTTGTCCATAGTAGCTATTGTGTATGCTCCAGCATACTGAGAGAGTTTAGTAAGATCTTCAGAAGGGTTGACTTCCTCTCTCCATACCACATTAGTTATCTCCATCTGTGTAGGTAAAAGAGAATATTGATCAAGTTTTCTCTTTTTCCTTTGTCTTTTTATTACAGCCCTATGCTTAGGGTTGTAGAAGACCTCTAAGGGTGGTATTTCTTCTACATACATAACAATCTCATTGGAAGGGTTCTCTGGAATCATTTCGACATCTTTTTGAGTCATGCATGGTAGTTCCTTCGACTGGAACTGTATTAGTTGTTGTCTTCTGACCAGTTGTTACTTCAGGTGTACTAAATCCCTACCATCTCTCACTATTGTTGATGGTTGAGTCAAACTATTGCCATTCTTTGAGTAGTTTGGGATCAATATGAATGTATGAATCAATGAGTTCACTGCCTTTTCCCTGTTCCTATTCCTACTCCTGCTCTGGTGTTTTTTTCTTTCTCAAGAACTTTTTCCACTGTAGGAGCTTTATCAGCATCTTGTTGTTCAGTTTCGCTTGACTAGATTGTTGGGGTTGTGGCTAATAGGTCTAAAGGCATATTTTGCAAACTCTTGTCTCTAAGCCTATTAAATGTTTCTAGCCCTTCATCTTGATACCTCATCCTAGCCAGTCCTTTAACTTGAAATAATGATTCAGTGGAGGAAAATAGATTATCGAAGTAATCTGCTTTATGATCAAACTTAGCAAGTTTGGCTTGAGATGTGACATTATAAGCAATTTGTCTTGGATCATATGGCCTATTAGGAATCGTGGCAAGATTCAGCATTAGCATCTTTTTTGTCTCCTCCTTTGCATGCTTGTAGTCATGTAGAATGAAAGTTTTGCATCATAAAGGGAAGATTGGCCACATGTGTTTCTTTGAATCCTTAAGGGTTTTGGATGTCCCTTCTACTGTTATTTGATAAGCCAATTCCCGAGCTAACAATTTATCAGGCACATACAAGGGGAGAACATAGGGTTTAGTAAGGCTACCAAAAATCCTTATATAAGTAAATTTCTCTTCCCCAAACCAAGTACCTACTGTTGTCAAGTCAATTTCTGCCTCTAGGGATATCTTAGGGGCAAGTTTATTAAAAATAGAATAATATACAGGGAGAATAAAACCATTGCAAATTTTATACAAGTGATTCTTGGAATGCGCCTTCCATAATTGTTGGTGGTAAATATGGATTGGATTCAGGTCTTGGGGAGTCCATCTCCATCCGAGTATTGGATATTTAGAGTTAAAGCAAATAGTATCCATAATATATGCATTGTAATAAAAAGGGGGAATAGTCCGGGAAGTTTTATGTGCATTTGTTCTGTACTAAACTTGTTGTGGCTAGTTTATCAGACAAAATATTTGCCCAATCCATCACATAACCATTGATTGTGGCTTCCACTAGGGGGACCATTTCTATGGTAAATTTGGAAGAATCATGTATTCCCCACATCCTACACATCATAGCCCTAGCATAGCAATAAGGCGAAGCTAATGAGTCAACAGAGTACTTACCCAATGACTCGTGCTTCCGTTTTTCTGGGAAATGCCTCCATTGCCTTATCAGGGCTGACTCTGAGTCGTTTTCCTTTACAAATGCTTCCAAGAACGCCTCGTTGTATCACTTCTCAGGTTGAGGGAAGTGGTACATTTTCATGACATCTTTAGGCTGAAATGAGCCGAATATCCTCCCATCATCTGTGCAAAATGTCATGTCCGAGACTGGAATTTTCTCCACCACCCATCTAACTATGTCAGTATATGGCAGGATTTTAGCTCGTGTTGCTATCCTGTGAAGATAAGAACAAGCCAATTCTTTAAGAGTTCCTTATGATTTGTTAGTTGAATTGGTTGTGGCTTCCTCTGATAATTCTTCAGGCTCCTCTGCTTCTATCAGATTGTAAATACTTTCCCAGCTAATGTTTCCCAGACCAAGGCATGTCGTATATGAAATTAATCCTTTCTTGCTTGGTCCAGGATCTTTGACTGGAGGGGCTGTTGTTGTGGACTTCTTAGATTTCTTCCCCATTTTCTCTGGATTTCTGGTTTCAGAAGAACTCTGCACAAATAGTTGCAAACCGTGATACAGAGAAAGTGTTGCGGCAAGCCAATATTACAATGAATAGAATTACGTCAATTAGCATATGATAAATAAATATAGTTAAGGATTACCACGGATACAATCTTTTGAAAGATCTATCCTTAACTGTAGTATTGAATAGTCGTGTAAACTGTCAATCGTGGTAAATAACATCATAAATGCCCATCGCGTCACTCATATGCCGAATGATTGTTTCAAGCATGCTTTAGATTTCATTGATCGGCGATCGGTGATAAATCGCAAATCGGTGATCGGGAGTGTCAAAGGGAATGGTTTAAAGACTTGCTGTAAATATTTCTGATTACCGAAAGGTGACACAACATAATGCATGCAAATTGTTTTAATGTATAATTCCCTTTCGTGATGCGCACCCAATTAATAGATCGCAGTCGGGATTTGGCTTGAGCTTTTATCCCTTTGTCATGTGACTCTGCCGATTGTCGATTGCGATTAGCTTTATCGCATCGGTGTTTCAATTAGGCCTTTTCATATGTCCCTTTATTATTGACATGGATGATTTTCCGATTGCGATTTGCTTTATCGCATTGGAGGAGTTGAGGGGCTTTGTTTTATTGTCCGTTTGGCATTTGTTTTCCCTGATTACTAATTGTGATTACCTTTTCGGATCGGAGAATTGGGTAAGGTCTTGTTTTTGTGTGTGTTTCGTTTGATATTGCGATATGCGATCTCCGATCGCTTTATCACAATATAGAATAATTTTATAATATTTTTTAAAGGAACACTTTGTTTTTTAATTAAAAGGCTTTATAAAATGATTCATTTACGTAGGGCCTTTTAGTAAGGATTTTCTTGTGATGAGGTAAATACCAATTTATTCACACATCTAACTAAATTTATTTTTAAAGGGACCCATTTCATATTAATATCTTGTGTAAATATTTTTATGAAATGGGGGGTTGTTGTACATCACAACAGAACCCTAGATGAGAACTTTTGAGTTCGATGGAAAACTAACCAATTGTTGAAAATAGCAACAAGAAATGCTAAAAATAGCATTGCTATTGATAACATTTTAGGATATGTTCCAATTTTAATTTGTCCCTAAATTAAAATTGAGAATTAAAATTTGAATTTAGTCTCACCCACTGTTTGAAAAATAATTAATTAATTTATCTTGAGTTAATTAGTTGAGGAAATTCAAACATGAAGTCTTTGTGAAGACATGCAACAAGTATCCCTTTGATTGAGGAAGTCATCCCTTAATTAAGGAGATAAGGGTGAGTTGTAATTAGTTAGCTCAGTTAACTGAGTTAAGTCCAGTTAAATTAGTTCCAAACAGTATAAGGAACTAATTGTGAGTTCAGTCAGTTATTACATGCATGCATGCAACTAGTGTTCTCCAGATAACTGAATATTCTCTCATAAATAAGTCATGCATGTCAGTTCAAATAGAGACCCAATTGAGATTAAAGGAAGGGAAAATGTACTATCATTTTCTAGAATATTCCCATGTGAATATCTCTTGCATGCAGAAGGAATTCATTCATTGAGGATTGTGTAGTTATTTCAAAGGTCTAAGCAGTGTCTGAGGAATTATTACACACAGTTGGCAGCTTCAGGACCCAGGAGAAACTGCGCAAGGAAATAGGAGGCTTGGAGGACTGAAGGAAGGCATATGTTTTGTCTATTCGATATATGAGCAGCAGAGAGGGTTGTATTGAGAACTCGATAGCTTGTGAGCTAAAGCTTTATGTAATCCTAAGATATTTCTACTTGTATGATAATACAGATAGCGGGGCATTTAGCTGAGGCTTTCCCCAGAGTATTATTTTGTGTTTCATGTGTGATTGAATCTTCTTCTCTGTTATATGTGTTCTGGTTGATCTTGGTCAAAAAAAATTAAGCTTCCGCAAGTTTGTTTGTAGAAGTAGATCAAGTATTTTGTTTTAGTTACATTGCATTATCAGGTGATCTACAGTGAGAATTTCTACATGGTATCAGAGCAAAGGTGATCAAAGCGAAGAATAGCATACAAAGAAGGGAGAAGGGAGAAGTTTTGAAGTTCCTGATTATAGGTACAGAATCGATTTCTTATCACATCTCAAAATTCACCAATGGCGTTTAATGGCTTGAGACTCGAGTATACCCTAGATGGAAGCTCGAATCATATATCCTGGAAGGATCACATGGAAGCAGTATTAGAAGAAAAAGGGTTGAAGGACTTCATTGATCAAGAAGATACCCAAGCCAACAACAGCTAATGCCCAAGAATTGGCGGAATGGAAGAAATGTGTGGCGAGAGTGAGGAGGATTCTTCTGGAGGGAGTTCAAGACTATACTGTCTCGAGTCTCCATGGGAAGGAGACACCATTTTCAATGTGGAAGACATTGAAGGATCTATATCAGAACAACAGAAATCAGAGGAAGTTGGCGTTGAAAGACAAGCTTTGGAAAATCAAGTGTGAAAAGGGCGATATGATCTCTACATATCTGAACAAGCTCAGCACCTGCAAAGATGAGCTTGGAAGTGTAGGAATCACGACAGCCGATGATGACATGGTGAGTCTTGCTCTCCTCGGTCTTCCTAAGAGCTAGCATAGCTACCAAGACTCAGTGAATGAAAGAGAGAAACTGCCAAATTGGGAATGACTGTGGCCGGATCTGATGCAGGGGGAGATCAGGAGAAGCACCAGAGATGGTTCTTGTTCAAAGCATGATGATGAAGAAAATATAGCCTTAGCAAGTAAGGCGAGGAAAGGGAAATGGAAGGCTTCCATTCCAAATCGAGTTCTTCCCATGGTGAGAAGAAGATTGACAAATCTAAAGTGAAATGATTTAATTGTCATGAGGTGGGCCATTATGCAACAAATTTTCAATAGAAGAACTCCAAGAAGGGATCCTCGAAAGGATCAGATGGTGAGGCATTGGCCTCAGAGTTCGAATTGGATTTTACCCTCATCGCATGCATGGTTTCATCGATGGTGGGTTGTGATTGGTACCTGAACAGTGGAGCCTCATTCCACATGACCACCGACAAGAGTTTATTCAGTACCTTGGAGGAGAAGGACCTCCAGATGCGCATAGAGATGGGCGATGATGGAAAGTATCGTGTTTCAGGTGAAGGCACTGTTGTGTTTCAAAGGGAGCATGGAGCTCCTCTCATCCTAACTGATGTAAAGTATGCGCCTGGATTGAAGAAGAACCTGGTATCCGTCACAATGTTGGAAGACAAAGGCTATGATGTAGTCTTCAGTAAAGGAAAGGCGTTCCTGAGACACATCGCCACGGGTTAGACCAAGAGGATTGGGATTCGAGTGAAGAATCTCTACAAGTTGGAGGTAGATGAATGTGCTGCATTGAGTTCCAAAGAAGAGTTGGTACAAAGCCAAGATATTGGTGAGTCATGGCATAGAAGGTTGGGCCACTTGCATCATGGGGCCTTGAACATGTAGCAGATCTCTACCGAACTTCCCAAAGGTAAACTTGAGCAAGTAGATACATGCAAAGGTTGTACTTTGGGTAAGTATGCAAAATCTTCCTTTCAGGATCGAGACAGTCGAGCTGAAGCAATCTTGGAGCGAGTGCATACAGATGTCTGTGGACCATTCTTGATAGCCTCCACCGCTAAACGAAGGTACTATGTTATTTTCATTGATGATTTTTCTCGTAGATGCTAGATCTATTTCATGCAGAAGAAGGATCAAACCTTCTCAAGGTTTTGTGAGTTCAAAGCCTTGGTTGAGAAAGTATCAGGAAAGAAAATCAAGGCCTTGTGAAGCGACAATGGTGGAGAGTATGTCTCTCAAGATTTTAAGGACTTCTATGCACCAGAAAGAATTAAACGGGAGTTGACGGCACCACATAACCCACAGTAGAATGTGGTGGCCAAAAGGAAGAACAAAACGATTGTGGGAGCATCTCGGGCGATGCCGCATGACCAAGTCCTACCACTTCATTTGTGGGCTGAGGCATGGAAAAGAACTGTGACTCCAACTCATGCATCCTTTTTAGGTTCATATTTGCAGTATGAAGTTGCCTCTCCATTTCCTACAATTTGTTAGAAAGCAACTGCTTTTCTTCCTCCATGGAATTCAACTACTCTCTAAGCATGTTGCTCTTCCTTCCATCCTTATACATTTCTCTCACCATATCCATCATGGTGGACAATTCTTTCTTCATGTCTTCATCAAAGAATCTTGTGAAGAAAGTAGAATTTGAGGACCCACTTGTAAAAGTTGTCATTATGCCAATGAACAAAAAAACTTCAACAAGATAAATAAAGAGCTTATTCAGAAACCTTTCACAACAAACCTCTTGTGCTCCAAGGATTGCCTTGAGGTCCTTTGGGATAAGAAGAGTGCCTTCAGCTCTCTTTCCTTCTTGTCCTTCCTGGACTGAGCTATCAATAGCTTTCCCCTCACCTCTGCAAACTCAAACAATAGTCAGTATGCAACAAGCATACAATCAATCAGACAATCAATCCTTGACTACCCAAACACCTTCCAGACAAGCAATCCTTGCTTTGTCAATCAAGCATTCTGATATAAGCATACAATCAATTAGACAATCAATCCTTGACTACCCAAACACCTTCCAGACAAGCAATCCTTGCTTTGTCAATCAAGCATTCTGATATAACCTTCTTTGAAGGTGAGGTTAACCAAACTGAAGCTCTAATACCACCTAATCTGAAAATGGGGCACTTAGGCTTATTGTCTAACTTACAAGAACCTCTTCCACTTCCAAATCTTAAATATTCCCAAGTCACAAATGATTAACCAATGCGGAAGTAAAATATGCTTTAAAAATAGGTGTATGTTGGTATTTATTTTAAACTATTTGTGTACTTTAAAATATGTTGTTTATGCTAACATAACACATACATGGACAAAGAAATGGAGCTAGGTTTTACTCTGCGCGCAAATGGTTTTCAGATTTCGGCAGCCACTTTTGGCTCCTTGGAGAGCCTGAAGAACAAACACGAAGATCCTTGTGTGAGGAAGAAAGGACTGGGCTGGGCCTATGCAGCTACTCCTCCCGACTTACCCAGCGAGCTCCCTATAGATTGTCCTCCCAGGTCATTCTCATGCAACCGCTCCCTGAACCAAATGGTTCTAGCTCCCCAGCGACTATGGCAGAAATCAAAAAACATGCAGCTTCGAACACAGGAGACAAACTTTGATGGGGTTCTGCTTATCGATTGCACAGACAGAAAAGCTCGGTCTTCTCTCACCCAAGGCCAGCTGCAAGGGGTTCTGCAGTGGCCACAGGGTGATTTTAGCACTCCTTTCACCCTCCAAAAGGGTAATGCTCCTGTGTTCTCCATGATGGCAGGGGGCCTGAACCATTGCGGGCTCCCCAAGAAGCTACAGGACATTATTTGTTGGGAAGAGGGGTTTTTGGCATACCCCTGCTTTGTTAGGCCCAAGACACTCTGTTCAATCCAACTCTTGGCGAAGATCGACCCTCACCCTCCTGCACGAATAGTCTCTTCCATTAAAGGTGAAGCTACCTCCTCGCACCAGAAGGATCAGCCGGGACTTGAGAACCAGGTAAGCCCACTCAGTTTTCAAATTTTTTTAAAAACTCCAGATGGTCTTTCAGGCATACTCTGTGTCAAAAACACAGACACAATTCTAGATCCGAAACAACGCATCATGTCAAAATTTAAATACCTTGGCCATTCACAAAGCTTGATTTTTGAAGGTAAAATATTACAGGACTAGCAGCCCTTGACGTTGTATCATATTCATGCTGATTCCACCATCATTCTGAACCTAAGAATGCGTGGGGGGGCTACATCCAAGGGTAGAACAGGGCTGGGAGGCAACACATAGTTAGGTTCAGGAACAAAACAGAAGCAAGCACATGAGGGTCTATCATTCAATAACATTCTATAGGGGAAAAATAAAGCCCTTGAACCATCCAAACAGTCAGGAAATGCTCCAAACCCCTATATAGTGGAGCAGCTGAATTACAACCCAAAATTAAATATTGATTTGCCAGAATCTGATGAGCAATGCGCCTCCCTTGAATCTCTAGAAATTATTTGTCGATTTAACTGTTTTTGGCCAAAACCAGTAGATCTCTTCCATTGGATTTTAACAAATTGGTCATTAGATTGCGAAATCCATCTCTGCTCCAAAGGATTTTTTGTTGTAAAATTCCCATCCCCTGAAGCTAGAGACAAAATTCTACAGGAAGGACTATGGTTCTGGGGTTCAACTGGCCTGTTTACCACTCCTTGGTTCCCCAACTTTGATGCAAACACCATGGTCATCTCCAAAATGCCAGTCTGGGTCCGAATGCACAACCTTCCCCTTCATTTCTAGGATGACATAGTTCTGGCTAGTATTGGCAACAGCCTTGGACAGTTCATAAAAAAGGACTCCCAAAGAATAGAGGAAAGGATTTTCACCTACGCACGCATATGCGTAGAGGTAGACCTCAGCAAAGGACTTCCGGACAGCATCAGATTAATTCACAATAAGCGAATTTGGACACAGAACTTGGATTATGAGAACACAGCTTTTAGATCCAGGAATTGTAGACAAACAGGGCATTTACAAAATGTGTGTCCAGAAGCCAAAAAGGACACCAGAAGGAAAAAGAATCTCGGGAAAAAACCCAAAGGTTGGCAATACTCCCCACCTGAAACTGAAGAGGAGCAGGATGAAGCTCTAGATGAACCATCCCCATAAGAGGTAAGTCGGAATCCAATGGAACCTACTACACAAGGAGGATCTCCACAAGACCAATCAGATGCCAAGAACCACAGGGTGCAAGCCGACTTGATCCCTAACGAGGGGGACATCAGTGGAAACAAGCGCTTCCACACATCAGATAACTCAGACTCTAACAAGGACAACGCCAAATTTGAGGTAGGAAACCATCTTGCTCTTGTCTCTTCGATGCCATCCCAAGGGGAATGGCGCAAGGTAGAGAAAAAGAAGGGGCGGAAAGCTTAGCTTCCCCCACCATGTATTTTTATCTTATTTCTTCTGCTTATCTCTAGCCTATCATTTGGTCTCTGACTTGATGATGCGGTTTCTAGCCAGTACAACATATAATTTTGTTATTTATTAATCAAAATTACACTTTTTTCTCTAGAAAAAAAAAAGACACATACATATAATAGTAAACAATGTAGCAATAAAACATACACATGAATAGCAATATAAATTTGGAGTTCACCCAAAACTCTTGGGCTACATCTCCTTGAACTCTAGTCAACTCGACTAGGCTCTCTGGGATTATGGTAAAGTCCTTTTACAAGCTCCCTAGCTCAACTCCACTGTTTTACACAAAAACAATGGGTTTAGACACCATTTTATCCCCAGCTCTTGAAGCTCTCAGCTTTCTAGCTCTCGGCTTTTGCTCTCGCTCTGGCTCTTGCTTTCTACACTTACAGCTCTCTGACTTTTCACTTAACCTACAAGTGACTCCCTCGGATGCTCTGCGCATTTGTGTTTTTCTCTCTCTGCGTCTTTTGCTTCTCCTCCTCCTAATTGAGCTCTCCGTCTACCTCTTTTGAGGTACCTTTCCAACTTTCTAGCTTCCCCAGTCGTTTCTCTGTGGTTAATCATTCCCCTGCGGCTCTGTGGCTTCTCTATGTTGTCTGTTCGACTGGCCATCTGGCTTTGTGGCTCTGTGGCTTTCAAAATGCCTCATTGTCTGCCAAAACACCTGCTTGTAGCGTGGAATGATGATTAGGAGTTGTTACAGAAGGAATCAGGCCGTTTCATAGGCAAAAACCCAAAAATGGTCATTCTCTGTTTACACAAAGAATACACAAAAAACCTGTAAAAATCCACCCAAACTCAGTCTATCGGACTTCAAAAATCATTAATTCTGCCTTATGTCCTTTCAGATCTGTCTTTGGGTGCGACCGCAAGTGATGTTGATCAACAGTTGTTATTGATTTTAGGTGGCTAGCGCGCACGGGGATTACCTACCCGAAAAGGGTGGTTTTCTCTCTCCGACGCCTAGCCACGTGGCAGCCAATGTATGGGCTCGGGCGAAGCCCAGCCAAAACCAATTACCACCTACGGCCCACCCAAAATCCCGCTCGTTTCGTGGTTTCCCTTTGTATTTGAAAAATACATTAAAACACTGAAAACGTCGCAAAAATGGCTTTATGGCAGGCTTGAGATGTTATGCAACTTTATTTACAAACCCTTTCGGGTCCAGTTTCATCGCTTATCACATCGCATGTGTGTTTTGGGTAAAATCCCAAATACACAGGAAATACGTGTAAATCCGAATTCCCGGACCTGAAATTTTATACAATCGGGCTTTGAAAACTTATCGGGTATGGCCTTTTTATCGTTATCGCTCATCGCATTGGCCCTGTGTATTGGGGATGGCTGATCTCTGGATCTACTGATTTCAGCGATCGCAATGTTGCTCAGCCCAGGGTCTCGCCTTAAGTCCCATGCCATCGCCGACGTCGATCTGCCAATTTCATCAATCGGCATATCGCATCGGCTCGAGGGGGTGGATCCTTACCTTATGTTATATGCGCAGGCCTGCCTCCGACCCAATATGTCGGGGATCGGCAATCAGGGGTGGCTTCACTCCCCGCTTAAGTCCGCCTTTGGCCCTCCTCCAATGTGATTTCCCTTTATAAGGGTTTTTGCTCATTTTATAGGATTTTTCCTCTTTTTCTAAAAAACATAGGGCATCTTCTTTTAGTGATAACTTCTGCATCCTAAGTCCATTTTTTCCCATTCAAGTTGCAATAGATTCAGAATGAAACGATCTCTACAATGGGGCTATTTCCAGGAACTTCCTTGGACTTTCATTTTCCTCTGTGAGGAACACTTAGACTTAAGAGTCTATCCAAAATCTATTTTTGGATCACGCCTTCCCACTAAAAGAACATTTGGTCTCCAAAAGACTGATATACTAATCTAAACAGTACCTAAGAGTAACAACACCCTCTTCTTTCAGCCCCCACACACTTGCCTTGCATAGTGCCTCTGAACCAAAGTCTCTGACCACTTCCCTTCTTGGATGGGTTGGTCTTCCTGGGAAGAATTGTCTTCCTCCTTGCCTTCCTGCAGAACTTCTGCTCAAATGGTCATAGAAGGTTGTTTGAACTTTTTTGCCTTGATCATTGATCCAGGGTGGCTCAAACAAATGTGAAGTAAATCTATTCCACAAAACTTTCATTTGTATATGCTTGACAAGCTGTCAACAACAACTGTTAGCAACAACAGAAATACAGACAACAACTGGATGGTATAAATTCATGCTTCAACAAAAGAAACAGATTTCACATATTGTGAACACCTCCATGTCTTACATCTACATACAAATGATGGACTAGATAACAAACCCACAAAACACACCTTTAAACAAATGACTCTTCAAGTCAAGCATGTAGAAAAATACCATTAGGACTCTTTCCAAAAGATGAAACAATTCATTATTATCTCCCTCTTGGAGACCAAGTCAACATTACATCACATGCATGTCAAAGCAATCAACCCTACAAGTTAACCACACATACATGTTCAAATACAAGGAAAACATCAACATCCATGTGTTCATGCACATCATGCTTATGCATGCATTTCATCCTTCAACTTTCACTTAAGTACATTGTACTTTCGAAGCTGAAATGAAATATAATGTTGCAGCAATAAAGTGAGTCTCCTACTCAACCCATTCACCTTGTTGGTAAAATCCTGCAACTTGCATTCCATAAACAAAGAAATGAAAATAGATGCAAAATAGACATGCAATCTTAATTGGATAGGTACTCTAACCATTTCTCACCAATCCCTTTCAAAGGTACTACCTCTGTCTGCACATTAGCATCAACGTGTGAATCAATTTAAGACACATCATCATGGAATATTCCTTTCCATTTCTGCCATCTTCTCTTTCCACCTTCTTCTTAAGCTTTAGTGGAAGCATTGTTGGATTCAGTGTCCAACACTTTTCAGCAAGATGACCTTGCTTATGGCAGTAAGTGCACTGCATGTGCATCCTCTTGACAGCATGATTTTCCTTGTCCAATGGACATTTGGCTTCTTGCTTCTTTTCCTTCAAAAGTTCCTGTATGTGGCCATTATCTTCCAACATCTAGAAACATGATGGTTATCCAAACCAAAAAAGGAACATGCAATTGTTTTCCCATGCTTATGTGGAAATTTACCATGCTTTGCAAAATCAAAAGGAATATGTTTAGAACCATATTTATACCTTTCTCTTTCACCTTTATGGACTTCATGAGAAGGTAAAGCAAATGAATAAGTGACTCCCTTTGGAACACCATCAATCTCTTCAAGGTTGTTAGAGTTTCCACAACTCCCTGGTTCAAGTGTGTGCTTCTACACACCTGCAATGCAACTCCCTCTTAGAGTTGTTTCAATGGCCTTCATGGCAGCTTTGGAACTTTCTCCATAAGACTATCCACAGCCAAGACCCAAATACTTAGGCCTTTCCTTAATCATTATTGGCTCAACAATACCTTGTGCATGCTTACCCAGGCCTTTTCCTTCATAACCCATCTTGGACATTAGCTTGGAACCTATGCCTCTGGTATGTTTTTCAAAAGAACCAATATAAGCATTCTTAGAGGAATTTGAAGACAAACAGGAACTACTTACCTCTTCTTCAAGTTGATACTTAACCAAGGCTTCTTTGGCAACAAAGAGCTGTGACTCCAACTCATGTATCATTTTCAGGTTCATATTTGCAATATGAAGTTGCCTTTCCATTTCCTGCAACTTGTCAGAAACCAACTGCTTATCTTCCTCCACGGAATTCAACTACTCTCTAAGCATGTTTCTCTTCCTTCCATCCTCATACATTTCTCTCACCATATCCATCATGGTGGACAATTCTTGCTTCATGTCTTCATCAAAGAATCTTGTGAAGAAAGCAAAATTTGAGGACCCACTTGTAGAAGTTGTCATTATGCCAATGAACAAAATAACTTCAACAAGATAAATAAAGAGCTTATTCAGCAACCTTTTGCAACAAACCTCTTGTGCTCCAAGGATTGCCTTGAGGTTCTTTGGGATAAGAAGAGTGCCTTTAGCTCTCTTTCCTTCTTGTCCTTCCTGGACTGAGCTATCAATAGCTTTCCCTTCACCTCTGCAAACTCAAACAATAGTTAGTCTACAACAAGCATACAATCAATCAGACAATTAATCCTTGACTACCCAAACACCTTCCAGACAAGAAATCCTTGCTCTATCAATCAAGCATTCTGATATAACCTTCTTTGAAGGTGAGGTTAACCGAACTGAAGCTTTGATACCACCTGATTTGAAAATGGAGCACTTATGCTTCTTGTCTAACTCACGAAAACCTCTCCCACTTCCAAAGCTTAAATATTCCCTAGTCACAAATGATTAACCAATGTGGAAGTAAAATATGCTTGAAAAATAGGTGTATGCTGGTATTTATTTTAAACTATTTGTGTACCTTAAAATCTGTTGTTTATGCTGACATAACACATACATATAACAGTAAACAATGCAACAGTAAAACAGACACATGAACAGCAATATTAATTTGGAATTCACCCAAAACCCTTGGGCTACGTCTCCTTGAGCTCTAGTCAACTCGACTAGGCTCTCTAGGATTATGGTAAAGTCCTTTTACAATTTCCCTAGCTCAACTCCACTGTTTTACACAGAAACAATGGGTTTAGACATCATTTTATCCCTGGCTCTTGAAGCTCTCAGCTCTCACTCTAGCTCTGGCTCTTTCTTTCTGCACTTACAGCTCTCTGGCTTTTCACTTAACCTCCAAGTGACTCCCTCGGATACTCTGCGCATTCATGTTTTTCTCTCTCAGCCTCTTTTGAGGTACCTTTCCGGCTTTCTAGCTTCCCCAGTTGTTTCTCTGTGGTCAATCATTCCCCTTGGCTCTGTGGCTTCTCTGCACTGTCTATTCGACTGGCCATCTGGATTTGTGGCTCTGTGGCTTTCAAAATGCCTCATCGTCTACCAAAATTCCTACTTGTGGTGTGGAATGATGATTATGAGCTGTTATAGAAGGAATCGAGGCTGTTTCATAGGCAAAAACCCAAAAAAAGTCGTTCTCTGTTTACACAGAGAATACACAGAAAACCTGTAAAAATCTGCACAAACGCAGTCTATCGGACTTCAAAAATCATTAATTCCACCTTATATCCTTTTGGATACATCTTTAGGCGTGATCGCAAGTGATTTTGATCAACGGTTGTTATTGATTTCAGGTGGCTAACGCTCAGGTCCATGAAGTAGTCCTCGACAACATCCTCCTCTGCCTGAAGTCGTTGTCATCCTCGACAACATCCCAACTCCAAGCATCAATCCATGATGTTGACTTCCCTCACATATGGCAAACATCTCTGCAACATATGTAGGACTCCATCTCCACCATGTCTCCTCTTAGCAACCAACTATCACCAAGATAGTCCATACCAATGTATACCTCCATCGATATGTCATATATCGGATGTCGATGATCATCGACCACCTGCCACAATCTCTCCATGCTGCTCTCCACCATGGAAGGTTGATCCTTCCAACATCAAGCTACATGTCCACTGCAACAATGTGTCAACTCCATCATGTGCAAAAATGCCCATGATATGTCAACAATTGTTAACACACCTCAACCATGTGCCAACATCTCATCTCAACAATTGGAAGTCCTCTCAATCCATGACAATCAACCATCATGTCACAATTTCCACCCATCGTGGAAGGTTGGCCCCTCCATCTCAAGCTACATGCCTATTGCAACATATAGTGTCGACCTCATCATGTGTCGTTCCCATGTGAACCGCTGCCATGATACTCCAACACAATGCTAACACATCATGTACATGCTATCCCCTCATGTCTGAACTAGTTGGGTAGCTAATCCAACCATCGCGCCCAAACCATGAGAATGCACATCCTCATGCCACCATCAGTTGTTCCTCAAAGCATCCCTGTCACATCTTGAACTCGATCAAGAATCCATCCATAAGTAAACCATGCTCAGGTCCATGAAGTAGTCCCCATCTCATCTGCAACATGTCCATGATGTTTGGTACCAATGTGCTATATGAAATCAGCCACATCAATCCCAACATCATCCATATGTGTGCCTCCTCCATGTGAAGAGACCATCTCATCAAACTCCAACTCTCAGTGTGTCACATCCATGTCCATGAAGCTACCTCCATCACATCTGCAATGTGTCATCCCTCAAGTCTGCCAAGTGTTCTAAGAGAACACCTTTCTCCATCAAGTCAAGTGCCTCAAAAGAACACCTTTCTCATGTATCCATGTGCTGACCATGATCAAAGATCAATCAGCTCCCATGTGTAAAAGGTAGTTGAGTCTCGGCTAAACCCATGCCCAAGTGTTGCCACCAAGGCATCATCATCATCGTGACCCCATCACCTCAAAGTGTCTCATATCAATCATCCACATCAAGTCACTCTTTCAAGCCATGCCCATACATGTACTTTGAAAGTATGCACCCCATCCTGCATCAAAGTCTCTGACCTCAGCTCCTCAATGCATCAGATCCTCTAAGTCCACCATATATGAAGTCCCCAAAGTCACAAACAATCTCATGTCATCATGAGCTCCATGAGTCATCCCCAACCAACATCTCAGCAAGCATACAAGTCTCCACCCAAAGGTCTCTGCAAGATGCCTCAGCTCTCCATGTAGTAAGAATGCCCCATAGTCTACTCATAACTCCATCCAAGTCCATGGCCTTGTTGTACATAAGTGCACAACCTCTCCATCGACTCATAACTAATAAGTCTCCATGTCACATCAGCACATCCATCTGCACAACATCCATGCCTTGGTACACCTCATTGGATGCCCATAAGTGACATCTCCACAAGTGCACCCGCAATATGTCCCTGCATAAGACTGCCATGCTCCATGTCTCCAACCTGATGTCCATGACTAAGTTGTCCATGTAGTCCAACCAAGTAGACCCATCACAACCATCGGTCATCCCCATCCAAGCTGCAATCTTCGGTCTAGTGAACTCGGTCACCCAACCATATCATCATGTCATGAGCTTCCTCCATCATAGCTCCTCCACCAAAGTGTCCATCAAGACTATCTCTTGGTCTCGGCCATGAGAAGTCCACCCAAGCATCATCATTACGAGTCCCTTCCATCATAGCTTCTCAAAGGTTCCACCAAGACTATCTCTTGGTCTCGGCCATGAGAAGTCCACCCAAGTGTGTGCCGGGCACTTAGCCATGTGGCTAAAGAATAACCCATTCCTCCACAACGATCATCAAGTTCCACCCTTGTCACGGGCCTTTGTACCTTCTCCCACAAGGTCACAAACAACCTCAACAAGTCCTGCAACAGTCAACAATCCTTGCTTCTCCATACAAGGTCTCATCATGAACATCCATGGTAAGATGCTCCCTAGCATCGGCAAATTGGCTTTGCCCTTCCCTGTACACGGTCCATCTACCAAATGCTCAAATGAAACACATGTATCAATAGTACTTACAACATCATGAGGTTTCTCCATGAGAGTACCCTCATCCATACATGTATGCAAACTGCCCGATCCTGGTCCAACTTGATCAATCTCAAGCTCATCCTCTATCATGATCATGTCTGCAACATCATCAGTCATCAAGACTTCCTCTTCCTTGGTAGCACAATCCGCAGCTTTCTCCTTATGAGCCAAAGCTATGGAATGCTTCTTCATCAACCCGGATATCAGCTCTGATACCAATTGTCACGCCCCCAAGCCTACGGTGGTCTTTCAACCGTGTCGGCGAGGTGCGGCACCACCGAACACTTTCTTTTTAACAATACTCGTGCACATGGACTACGCCTAAATTCACCTTCGCATTACTTAGCTTGTGTTTCGCAACCAAGTAAACATGAAATTATCCTTTATACTTAATGAAGCCCATACTCATTCATTATCCATCGCAATTATATAATAAGAACATCAACAATTGCAACAAGTATAAAGGGGAGGGGCAACTCCCCGTAATGTGAGTCTGCCCAACAGTTTATTAAGACTATCAGTTTTTACAATACAAGTGTGCTAGGCAAACTCCAAGCCATCACTTAGCCAAATTTACAAAGATAGGCAACCTGCCTTTACAATAATCTTGTGCACCTCTTGCACGAAGGGCGGTGCTCACCCGAGCCACCTAACACCCTTACCCAAGTCCTACACAAAACCTGCAACCGACATCCAACCTACGGCACACCTTGTCGACCATCAGCCAAGAATTATCTATGCGCCTTCACCAAGTTGTGCGCATGAGATATGCGCATTCCCAACCTGAACTGCACACCTCCTTTCTTGTTGTGTGAAGAGCTCCAGTGTTGCTTGTCAAATGTCCTCAAATGAATGCCTAACGCCTCATATATATACGCTTGGTAGCGTGGATGGTGGCTCTCTAGCCGACCCCCTAATGTGTGGTTATACACCCCTGCATATGGCTTTTGAATGCTCAATTTAAGGTCGGCTCACCCATGCTTGAAGTCGGCCCTTGCCCGTCGTTCAAGCTCCAATCGGTCGTATAAACCTCTGCACATTCTTTCCCAAGTGTCGTAAAGTTCTGCGTTATCGTCGCATGTAGCTCGCTGAAACGTCGCATGGTCGTGCATCGCTGCCCGGCGCCCACCCGTGTGCGGTCGTGCACGCTCGCCCGGCGTGCGCGCGCCCGGGCGCCCGGCGCCCGCCCGTCGCCCGATCCACAAGGCGTTACAATTTGGATGCAGAAAATTCTAGTTGGTTTGTTTGATCAGAGGATGGATCCAATTGTGATTTGTTATGATAATCAGAGTTGTATCAAACTCTCTAAGAATCTAGTATTTCATGACAGGTCCAAGCACATAGACATTTGGTATCATCATCTCAGAGACTGTGTGGCGAGGAGGATCATGTTGTTGTAGTATGTTCGACCAAGGAGCAAGATGTTGACATTTTGACAAAGGCATTGTCAAAGCGTAAACTCGAGTTCCACAGAGACAGGATCGGGGTGACAGATAATCCCTTTCTTGTTGAGAGGGAGTGTTGAAAATAGCAACAATAAATGCTAAAAATAGCATTTCTATAGATAGCATTTCAGGATATATTCCAATTTTAATTTGTCCCTAAATTGAAATTGAGAATTAAAATTTGAATTTAGTCTCACCAATTGTTTGAAAAATAATTAATTAATTAATCTTGAATTAATTAGTTGAGGAAATTCAAACATGAAGTCTTTGTGAAGACATGCAACAATTATCCCTTTGATTGAGGAAGTTATCCCTAAATTAAGGAGATAAGGATGAGTTGTATTTGAGTTGTAATTAGTTAGCTCAGTTAACTGAGTTAAGTCCAGTTAAATTAGTTCCAAATAGTTTGAGGAACTAATTGTGAGTTTAGTCAGTTATTACATGCATGCATGCAACTAGTGTTCTCCAAATAACTGAATATTCTCTCATAAATAACTCGTGCATGTCAGTTCAGACAAAGACCCAGTTGAGATTAAAGGAAGGGACAGTGTACTATCAATTGCTAGAATATTCCCATATCAATATCTCTTGCATGCAAAAGGAATTCATTCATTGAGGATTGAGGAGTTATTTCAAAGATCTGAGCAGTGTGTGAGGAATTATTACACACAGGTGGCAGCTTGAGGACCCAGGAGAAACTACACAAGGAAATAGGAGGCTTGGAGGATTGGAGGAAGGCATATGTGTTGTCTATTCGATCTATGAGCAGCAGAGAGGGACTGTACTGAGAGCTGGATAGCTTGTGAGCTAAAGCATTGTGTAATCCTGAGATATTTCCACTTGTATGATAATACAGATAACGGGGTTTTTAGCTGAGGCTTTCCCCAGAGTATTCTTTTGTGTTTTATGTGTGATTGAATCTTCTTCTCTATTATATGTGTTATGGTTGATCTTGCTCAAAATCGATTAAGCTTTTACAAGTTTTTTTGTAGAAGTAGATCAAGTATTTTGCTTTAGTTACATTGCATTATCTAGTGATCTATAGTGAGAATTTCTACACCAATGACAAATTGACATGTCACCACCCCTTGGGGTTTTGGCCCATTAACATGAGTTTTCAACTTCAAATCAGAGTATCTCTTAAACCGTGAAGAACTATGTGGTGTGCCACATACTACTAGAAATATCTCAACAAGAAGAATCCAATGACGTGAATATCCAAGACAAAATCAATTATTAGCTTCTTCGAGAACCCCTGAAAAGTATAGGGTATATCCATTGACCAAAGAACCCAAGCCTAGAACTTAGGATTTTCAACCATCCAACAGTGGAGCTTCCAACTTGATGTAATCTAGACAATTACTAAGAAGCATTCATTTAATGTTTGACATCATGATTGATGTTTTAGTCAAATTCAAACCCTAGGGTTGACATCAATGACAATACCATCCAACAATCTCCCGCTTTTGTCATTGATGGTAACACATGTACTTCTTTTGTGAGTAAAACTCCCCCTGAATTCATGCGTCCATCTCCTTCTTGTGATCTTGATCTCTTTCTCATGATTTCTCTCCCCCTTTGACATCAATGGCAAAGAGTGACTCCCCCTGACAATCTACCTACTTCCTGTGACCTGCTTGTGCTCCCCCTGAGAAACCTTCCCCAGTCTTCCTGTGAAGTACTTGTCTACTTCGAAGTTCCTTCCTTAATACTTACTGCAACAACTTGTCTCCCCTTGTCATGGATTTTCTCTGTTGAATACGGATCAACTTGTTGTGAGCTTCTGCAATTCTATCAATGTTGATGACACCTTTGAGTTCTTCTAATGATTGGCCATTTTGGACTTGTATTCCTCTGACTGTTCTTCTCCCCCTGAACCTGCTATGGACTTGAAATATCTAGCTTGAAGTTATTATTCTTCCCATGCTACTTATATGTCCATTGAAGATCTGTACCATACACTGCTGCATAGAATCCCCTTCTTCATATGTAGGGAGTCAAAAAGTTGAATCTTTCAAAATAAGGCATCACCCAATGGACCATCTTGATCGCGTCATCGTCTAAAGTATCATCAGTACCATTTTCCATTACAAATCCTAAAAGAATGAGTGTTGAGACTTTCTTATCTGCTTGATCATCTTGTACCTCCAATCTCGAGCAATGTACCCATAGTTATGACATTTATCACATTCAATCTCGGGGTTGTAACTACACTCTCAATCTATGTGTGCATAATTATGACATTTGAAGAATTCAATGTCATCCATAGAAGATTCCATCCGATATCTATAATCGCGAGCTATATGGCCATAGTTATGGCATTTGAAACATTCAATGTTTGGCGCATGTGGCATGTACTTTCTAGTGACAAAGTCATTGTGGAACCTATCTCGTGATCCTACAAACTTTCTTCTAGGGTTTTGCAAATGCCTTTGATAATTGTACCTGTAAAAAACTTCACAATCCCTAGCCATATGTCCATTGTACATGAAAAACAATAACCATTAAATGAACGAGCATATCTGGATGAGTTATCTTATATGGATGGTCTTTTGTATTCATTATTCTTTGAAGGCAGTGGTGTAGTCTTTTGATGTCCTTTGTCCCTGATTGCTTCAGCATCATTCTTTGGAGCTGCAACATTTTTAATCTTCTTCGATCTTTCATCTTGTTCAGTATTTTTGTCTATCTGACCTTGCAAAGTCTTTGAGCTTGTGCCTTCTTCACATGGATCTTTACCTATTTTTTCTACCTACATCTTCAATTGAGCCAATTCTTGATCTCTCCAGTTAATAACCTGCAAGTGTTCTTTTTTACAATCTTTGAACTTGTTGATTTCATTGAGTTGTGTCAATTTCTTCTTGCTTTTGAGAAAGGTCTTCTTGAAACCGACATTTTAAGATTTGTCTTCTTCTTTCTGGTTCTTCTATTTGTAGCTTTAGAAGAGTGACCTTTTCTACTTCTACGTTGAGGAAATATATTTGTTCTTTGTGCTTCTCATTTTCTTTCATGAACCTGTATATTTTTGCAATAGTTGTATCCAATTCCTTTATCTTAGATACGTACCTTTGATTAGATTCTTTTGTTTGTCTTCCCAGATCCTTCACTTTCCTATCTACTTCATGCACTTGGAGTTTCAATAGAGCAACTTCTTTTTTGAATGTGTGATTTACCTTCTCTGTGTTCTTCCATTCTGACTCTTTGACTTTTCTGGCTTCTTCCAATTGCATTCTAAGGTTGTTGATGATTTCCTTAGATTTTTCATTTTTCTTATTAAGACTTTCGACACATCCTTTTGCTATCTTCAATTCTTCTTCCAGAAATTTGACATGTTCTTCTTGGTATCAGAGCAAGTTCCTTCAGTAGCAACTTAACAGTTGGAAGGAATAATTTCTTAGCAATTAGCACTTTATTAATATTTTCGGAGCATTAACTAATATTCAACAGTATTATTATTATTATTCAATATCATATATCAAACCAGTAGACAACACCCAGAAAGATAAAGACATTAGACACAAATTTTTAGGTGGAAAACCTCTTCCGGGTCAAAAACCATGGAACACTTCTTAGTAATTGTCTTCTTCTCTTTAAAAGAAATAATTACATCAACTTTTCATCTACAACTGAAGGAGGCTTAAACCCCCTGATTTACAGGCTTCAATCTATAGGATGCTCCAACACCTTGTTTACCAGATGCAACACTGATGTTAAGCCCAAACCTGACAAGTGCTCTAACACTCTGTTTACCATATGCTACTGAATGGACGCTAAAACGCCTTGTGATTTATCAGCTCCCACTGAAATGACGCTCCAACGCCCTGTGCAGGCTACGACCTGCCCTAGCACCACCCTGCCGCCCTGAAGTGTTCTTAGGACACAACCTGAAGGTGACTCCAATCACCTACCTTGCACCACCCTGCCACCTTGACGAGTCGGCGGATCACAATTCACAATTTTCAAAATGGATCCACCTATGCTCTAAATCAATATAAAGGAAGGATATAATGATGATATTGCTACTTTGCTCGATATGGATATCTTGTCAAGTCCTGGAAGTCTCATTGTACAACACTATTCTATCTAACCACGACA
Organism: Pinus taeda; assembly: GCA_000404065.3. NCBI lineage: Eukaryota > Viridiplantae > Streptophyta > Pinopsida > Pinales > Pinaceae > Pinus > Pinus taeda. The sequence goes on from APFE031115897.1 coordinate 124,011, forward strand.
TTATCATACTTCAAACATTGTCCAACCTATCTTTGTTCAATCACAATGCCAAAACAACCAACTCCACAATCTACACATCAAACTGAGAATATGCACCTGCATCAATGGTACCACGAACCCTGGCTATACCACAACCACAATACACAGTGTTCTAAAATATACAATCAATATGATATTTGTAACCTGAAATGGTCAATGTCATTCTATTGCGCCGCTCATGAATGAATATGCGTTCAATGGATCATGAGGCATTCAGCCTAATCATTGTGCCAAGTTGCTACTGCTACTACAAGTAACGGGCACTGAAGTCTGATGATAGCTCAAACCAAGGTGCCTTAGGTCATCCCTATGACCTGCGTGCAATGCTCTCAAACTCTACACAAGGAAGGTTACCAACATGCATTTTATATCTTGCCCATATATGACTATGAAGCACCTTCTAGACTGTTGTCATACAAGGTTGTCCTTGCCTCACTACTTAGTCATGCCAAGTCAAGTCAAATTCAAAGCATCATATCAATGTCAAATCTATGCGTCAATAAGGTCATTGTAGTTTAAGCCTACAGGTCAGGTCTATGGATCAAGTTTATATGTCAAGTCACTATCAAATATAAATGTCAGGTCACTAACACCACAGTCACATCAAATGAATTATACACTACTATTGTATGTGTATCAAGTTCACGTCATAGTTAACGAGATGTACCAATTGTCTTCCGGTCTAGAAAAACAAATATTAAAGCACTATCCTAAGCATTCAGAGTTGTACTTGTATAGAATTCTTCACTTGTAGGCAGACCTTTTAGTTCACTGTTTTAGTCCTAATTATATTCCTCTACCAATTGCCACTATTTTCAGTCCTCAAACCATAGCATAGTTTGATTGTTATAGCAATGATTGTGATCTTAAGAACTTTGTTATAAGAATCTGGCTTACAACTACCCAAACCAGTTCTTAAATATTGTAAAAATAACTTTACTTCACTACTATGGTAAATGACTTTAGTATTGACCTTACTCAATATTCACTATAGCATACTATATGTATATGGGTGGACCTCTCTCCAAATTGTTGGTGATTGTTTGCTTTATTTTTCATATGAATGAACAAACCTTGCAATTATTGCTAAATGAATCATTGTACTTGCATCATTTTTGTAACATCATGCGTTTGTCAAATGTTTTTAGCAACCAACGTTACTTCAACAAAATTGAAAGTCAATCATTGACTTAGTGCATTTAATCGTTGAAGTTGTTCACTGATACACAATGAGGTTATTTTCACTACCTTATGGTGAAAATAAATGGCATATACTGGCAAGGGGACATATGTTTGTTTGAAATAAGATCTAAAGGCCACAAGGTATAATAGGGTTGGCAGGTCTTTAATTTTTTACCACCCTTGACTCATTTTTAGATTAGAAATTTGATGCCCTAATAGGACTATAGGTGCAGGCAACTTAATGAATTGATCATATATATATATATATATACACCAAGTCACTTAAATTTGATGTCCTTACAATTGGTCTTTATTGTCGTAGTTCCTTCACCAGTTTCGGTATTCCAAATGCAATACAAGGTTCAGATCTTCAAGGTACTAATTAGGCCACAAAGATAGGTGGGAAAGAAAGAAAAACCCATTGCAAATACTTTCTGAATATGACAATATTAGGAGAGCTCCCAACGAGTCAGTTCGGGATTATTGCACTAGGTTTAATAATATCTATAATGCAATTCCAACCAACATTAAGCCTCCACCTGACCTAGCATTAATTAAGTTCCCTGATGGTTTGATGCTAACATGTCATACTAGCTAAGGGAGAGAAGCCCTAAAACACTTGAACAAATGCAGAGTAATGTTGTCAGTGTAAAGGCCAACTTGTTAGCTAAGAAAGCACAAATGAGGAATGAAAATAAAGTTGTATTTAAAGAAGAAGCTTCAACTTCAGATGGAAAAGTAGATGTTTTAGCTAAAAGTTTAGAAAGAATCATGGATAGGTTAGATATCATGGATAGGAAAAACCAATGGGAGAATCAACAACAACAACTCCCAATAAGAAACCCAAATTTTAGAAAGAACCCTAATACTACAAAAAATGCTACACCAGACCAACAGATTAGGCCCCCCTTCCAAGAAAACTATGTTGAGGATTCACAAAATCAAGACGCAGAAGATGATACCCAAATTAACTTACTGGAAATCATAGAGGAAGACATTGTTTTTCTTACTCAAGAAGAACAGGAGTTATATATGCTTCAGCAGTTACAATTAGAATCTAGTGAATCTTTTGATTTTAAACAGGGATATGAGTCAGCTATATATGAAGTACATAAACAATATAGCTTGAGAGTAGGTTGTTGTCCCTTCACTGTTTAAAGTCCTTAAATATGTTACTAGGTTTGTAAGGCCAAGATTTTCAAAGGAGGCTTGTCCTTGTAATAAAAACACACTTAAACTAATCAACAATGAATCCAAGCCAAACAAAATATGAATATAAGCACTCGTTTTTCAAGAGGCCTATGTTTAGGCCTATGACGAAGGAGGCCTTCAAACAAATGCCATATGCCAAAACAAAACGAAAAGGAGGGCTGAAATCTATAATAAAAAGACCTAAAATGATGAATCTTGACATAGTTCAGATCTATAGAATGTGTGCCCTACGGAGGGTTGAAACCAAGAAACATACAAGCAAATCCCTGTACTAGGCAATGGCTTTGAATCTTTAAAGAATTAACTTCATTGTCCTTCAACAAATAAGAGAAGATACTTTCCTAACGAGTTCCCAAGAACAAACAATAGAAATCATAACCCTTCTCTAGTGATCCCTGTGTTTTCTCCTCAAAGGGATGAAAGTTCAGATCTTGTTTTCTTATAATCATACTTCTTCAAGTGCATACATGTGAGATGAGACATAGACTTCCTTTTATAAACTTAAGAGGGACATTGGAGGGCTTTTAAGATATCCAACAAATGCTATTTTGTAGGGAGGGTTGACCTTATATTTAGGAGTGAATTCTTCATTTTAATTTGATTTCTAACCTTCAAGGAGGCTGGCTAGCACTATTGAGGAATAATTTAATTTTAATGATAGTTTAAGGCCCAAAGAATGAGCTTCCTACACATTTGTAGGGAGGGTTGACCTTATATTTAGGAGTGAATTCTTCATTTTAATTTGATTTCTAACCTTCAAGGAGGTTGGCTAGCACTATTGAGGAATAATTTAATTTTAATGATAGTTTAAGGCCCAAAGAATGAGCTTACTTATTAATTTCCTTTTGACTTGAGACAAGGGGCTTCCTAGATTTTAATAATTTTTGTTTTAATCAAGAATAAGACCTTAAGAGAAAGGGTTGTGAATTGGGTTTAGTATTTAGTTTTGATGGGGGTTATGGATTGTGGATGTGAACCTTTAATTTCAATGGCAAACTAGCCAATGATAAATTGACATGTCACCACCCCTTCGGGTTTTGATCCATTGACTGGAGTTTTCAACTTCAAATCGAAATATCTCTCAAACAGTGAAGAACTATGTGGCATGGCATATACAACCAAAAACATTTCGACGAGGAGAATCCAATGACGTGGATCTCCGAGACAAAATCAATTATTAGCCTCTCCAAGAACCCCCAACAAGTTCGGGGTATATCCATTGACCAGGGAACCCAAGCCTAGAACTTAGGTCCAACAGTGGAACTTCCAACTTGATGTAATCCAGACAATTATTAGTAAGTGTTTATTAACTGTTTGACATCAATGATTGGTTTTTTAGTCAAAGTCAAAACCCAACATTGACATCAATGACAACATCGTCCAATAACTTCTTCTCATAATCTGCAAACAATTTGTCTACCTAATTTGCCATGGTGTAAAAAGTCTTGCAGAAAGCTTGCTTCTCGGTACAGACATCCTTCTTCATGTTGCACATCCAATCTCTGGATCAAAGGATTTAAGTTTACCTTCATCCTTTTTGAGCTTGCCCTAGTTATCATTCACACTCGCAATTCACATCAACAAAAAGATCACTCTGATACCAAACATGATCCAAAATCTTTACTTCATTGGTGATTACATAATTGAATGGAAAATAACATGAAAATCCATGTACAAGCACTTAAAGAAGAGGAAACATAAAGGAGACCGTAAAGACAATTCACACAAAAATTTGATAACGAAGTTTGTCCATTGTGGAGTGCGTCTTAGGGCCTTGCTTCAATAATGGGGAGGCTTCTTCATTCATCTCAGCAAAAATCAAAGGAGTAGATGGCAAAATGCATCATTATACGTCCACTCCTGGGAGTGACCTAAAAATGGGCTGCTCAAATCCAAAAACAAACTGCACCAGTGAAATCCTCTCGAAATTCAGAGTAAAATGAGTATAAACCTGACTATGTTTTGTCACTTGCAACTCTGGCACTTCAGAGAATCTAAAAGATTCCATGCACATTTTGTTGGAAAATATTCCAAATAATATTCCCCTAATATATTCTTGTATCAGTATGCACGAATCATGGTTCCATAGTCGCGGTTCTGCGCCTTGTGAGGTTCCAAGAGTCTTTGTTCTCAACTCGCCCATTAGTCCCCTCGCCGTATGGAATGACTCCATTTAAATATAATTGTGTTGGGCATTAAAAACAATGACCCACTTGGCCTCATTGGTTGGTGGCCTATACGTTGGGAGCTGGCGACCCAGGGGTCACAAGTTCAAACCCGCGGACTCCTTCCTCCCATAAATATTTTAAAACAAAAAACATCGGCCATTAAATAAAACCATTTATTGTTATTCATTTGCCGACCATCCAAAAGTTTAACAATCTCACAAAACTATCATTAATTTGTCGTAGAATAACCGGTCGACATGGGTTTGACCGGGGCTCATGGGTTGCCACCATCATGCCATGTGGTGCCATATGATTGGCCCATGTCACAACGTGCCATTGGTCCACCTGCGCTCAGTCACCTACCATATCACTCGCCTAGACATCGTCCGTATTGGTTGATGCTAGATTGGCCCGATGGTCTGTATTGTGGCTAATAGGGTGTCGTATGTACCACTATGTGGTGGCCTATGAGAGTGCCATGTGGTGCCTTAAAGTACACCTGCAATATTTTTTTATGACAAGAACTTCTTATGGCCATAATTTTTGCATGTAGTGTCAAATTGAAGTGGTGTTTGCCTCGTTGGGTTTAGAACGACAAGCTCTTGGATTTGAGATAGATTTCACTAGGATTTAAGGACTTCAAAATTTTAGCCTTTTGGGATCCTCCTGGATCTTAGAAAAATGCAAAATAGACATTGAATGATATTACTTTTCATTTTTAAGTGATTGTATTGATTGAATTTGTCTTTGCATTACTAATGCCACCTCTAAATTACCTTTTGTTACCCCTCTCTCTCTCTCTCTCTCACAAGACGGCAACAAACATATGCAAAACCATCCTACTATGGAAAATACAACAAAGAGTAACATCTACTTAGCAAAGTTATTAAAACATGTAAGCAATCCATCACAAGAGCATGACAAATATAATTATGATATTTCTCAGTACCTTAATTTTACATTGTTGTATATAGACAATTACTACTTTTTGTGGCTTTGCCTCGTTACCTTCTCTGCTCCCCAATACTAAAATATTTACAACCAATTATTTAAGTTTTTCAAATTTTGCTATATAAAGCTTGCCCTTTCCTTCTCTATTATAAAATGCTACAAAAATAGAATAATCAATCAATGCTAATTAATGTTCTATTTTTCACTATAATGATAATTTCCCCCTAGAGTACAACTCATCTCACCCTCAAGCCTATCAATGCAAAAAAGACTCCTTGTATTTTCCCAATCCCAACAATAATCCGTTTAGAAAAAGCTCCAATCAACAATTAGCTCATGAAGAGAACATATCATAAGTAAGATTTGAAGATAGGTGAAGAGGATAACATCACTTCTCTCAACCAGCCAAGCTAGACCCAATTAATATTCTACTATAACGATAATGTTACTTCATACTATGAAGTAATTAACTTTTAGCACAAAAATTCAACGCACTTAAGAAGAAAATATTTAATTTAAAACAAAATTTGCATTTGCATGGATCATATTTTTTGCTTTCATGTTAATATTTGAAAGCGTTTTTTCCTTTCAAAATATGTAAAACACATTCTAAGTAAAAGAGTAGCCAAATTGTAAATGTTTTTGATGTTGAAGCTACATCTTATCAAAACGTTCCAAAAACATAATTTCATGGATTTTGATTTGTTTGTAAATTAAATAGAAAATTTATAACCTAAAATTTCTAATTAGAAAAAACATAAAATCAATACCACTAGTCGCAATTCTGAAAATAAATATATTTAGAAGGAACAGTAACAAACATACATCAAAATCTTAACAAGTTGCATTAACAAACCTACATCACATTCTTGATAACACAAATAAAATATTGACAAGACATATCAACAAACGTACAACAAATTCTGGGGGCCTCTTGACAGAAATTTTGTACAGAGATGAAATGCAAGCAGATGTCAGAGGCTCAATTTATTATGTAATTCAAGGCCTTGAGACTGGTTAATATGATTTGAGGAAAGGTATGCAGTAAGTCATAGCACAGAGCAGTAGAAAAGTAGTGAAACGATACGTTCGCTGTAAATTATTAGTTTTAAACAAAACGACTTTTCTTTTTCAAGATGGGATGGGGTTTCTGAGCATGGACAGAACCAAACTGTCAACAAAATGATAAGGACGACAACCAAATAAAGCTCAAGTGCATCACATCACAACATAATGATGACAAGCCTTCAATAATGTACATTGTGAGCCCCACAATTTAGATTGAACTGACTCAAGGAACATCACACTTTCTACACGATTCATGTTTAAAGATTAAGCCAATCTCTAATTTTGCCTCTATAATGTTCACCATACAAGATATATTTTGACACCAATGCGAAAATTTCAAATACAATTTTGGCAGGAAATACGATACACATATTTAATCTCTACAAATAAAAAAGCATGTTTATTTCACCTATTCAAATTCCTTTCTACAAAACTGGCCAAAGAATATATAACAAAGAATAACAAGTCTCAACTATATTCCTGTAAATCAGTAAATTATTTACTTTCCACCGTGGTGACTTCCCCATGTCACTTCTATAAAACCTATTATGTTATTTGTACATTCAAATCATATAAACTTATATCCCCCTGTTTTACTTCAAACCTTCGGCATCCGTCAGTCACTTGGGCTCACATCCATTGGGTAGCTTCCAAGTACTCTAATGAATGTCGCAAACTCCTGCCCAGCACAACATTTTTATTAGAGCATTCAAGAAAGATCATCTAAAGGTTCACTTTTGATTTCAGCAACGAAGTATAGATAATATTTTTTTTTTCTGAGATGAACACATTTAGAATTGACTGCGCCAAAACAGGAAAAGACATTTCACAAACTATGAATAAATAAATAAAACTTAACCCACACAAGCATATATATTAAGAAGTAGAAATGATGCAATATACTAATATTTGTGTACCCAACAGCCAGGGCCTAGTTCACCAGTATTGTAGACTAGTCAAAGGTTACGACAGCAAGAGATGAAGGCAAGAGAACATGGATTTATAAAGATAAAGCTGTGATAGCGCAATTTGGACCTCCTTCCAAAACAGAGCAGCAAAATGGTAATAAAGAAAAGGCAACAAACTCTTCAACAGGGAATCAAGAAGCAAGGTCAGTACAGGAAAGCAGGGACAAAGACTCAATTCTAAGCTTTGCATGTCAAAATAAATAGCGATCAAGTTATACCCAGGTTTCCTTAAAATTAGTTTGTTGGAACTGCAAAGGTTACCCATGGAGACGAGGACCTGGGTTAGGGCCTATTGCGGAAGATGGAGACATAATTTTCCTCATAGAAACACATGAACATGAAGGGTGCAAGACACCTTTATTTGAAGGATACTAGAAGATGGCAATGTGGAACAAGGCAGCGGGGAATGGCAAAGGACATGGGGATATCATGGTATTAGTGAGGGAAAAAGAAGGTCGTCTCATACAGTTAGAAAAAGAAGACTCAAATAAACATTTCATTTGGTTTAAAATATCAAAAAATGGAAATCACATCAGAATTGCAGCGTGTTATTTTACGCCGCAAGTTTCAAAAATCGACAAAAGTATAGGGCTTGACCAAAAAGATCCCTTTGCAACCTTAAAAGTAGATATTGCAACATTTTCTCAGCTAGGTGAAGCCCTTAGAGTGGGTGATTTCAATGCTAGGACTGCAAGTGAGCAAGCTAACATTTTTTTTGTAAAGAACACTGCGACTATTTGGCTTACAGAAGAGAGTAATCATCACTAGGAAAGAATTTCAGAGGACAAGGGCTGCAATCTCTTTGGTGAACAATTGCTTACTCTATGTGGGGCCTTTGATTTAGTCATTTGTAATGGCTTGACTAGATGGGCAAAGTCCAGTAACTTCACTTGCAATACTTACAATGGAGCAAGTGTAGTAGATTATGTAACTTGCCACATGGTTTGTGTGAGAAAATGGAGAAAGTTTTGAATGGAAATCAGCTTTGGGACTTAAAATCAGATCACAAGCCAATTTATTTAAGTTTCTCTTGGACTGGAAATAAGCAATTAGAGTCAAAAACTCAGTGTTCAACAAAATCTCCCTAATGGCAGAATTCTTTTGACTCCAGAAAATTGTAATACCTTCAAAATGACGCTAGAGAGGCTCTTCGAGAAGGAGAAAACCTTAATTCATTGCCTTCATAGTCACGAATTAACACATTTAATTCAAAGTGCACTTGTAGAGTGCAAAAGAACAAAAATTAAGAAGTCTGAAACAAATTGCTTTCCGGTTAATGCTTGGTTTGATGAGCACTGCAAAAAGGCAAGGAAAATGTGGAAAGAGTCAAACAAGGGTTGTGTCTAATGGTGTAGAGGATTACCCCTGAAGAGAATAATCATCATCATCAAAAGTGATCAGCACTAACATTGGCTCATTAAGATCCTAGTTGGCCAATGCTAACTCAACAATGTTGTCCAAATCCATATCATCAAGAAACACATCACACATTTGTCTTTCCCCTTCAATCACTCCTCCCTTTGCCCATAAATAAGATGAAGGTTGGTGTACACATACACGATTGTCTCTTCCCTAAACTGCTCAAGCCTACTCTTCTTCAAATTATACAATTTCCCATATGTGCTCCAATTTCATCTCACAACAAGAGGATGAAACCTACATTCCTCCCTTTCCTTTGACCTTTACTAGCTAGCCTTCATGACTGAATAACAATCTCTATGAAATGAGGAAGACAAATGGACTGCATAGGAAAAAACTTAAAGATTGGTAGCCAAATCCATTTGCCCAATACCTGGAATCCCTTCTAACACTACACAATAAGCCTCAATTGCATTCCAAATCACCTCACAACTCCAACCTACTAAGTAAAATGACACAAGAAAGGGAAAAATCCACAATCAATGTGTCATGGGCAGCTCACATGGGAACACGTCTGGGATACCTTGAGGCCATGTGTCCTATGAACATGGCGCGCGTCCTCGTGTATTCATGTCTGACACATAAAATAAGGGACACAACCATTGTTTGAACGTGTCATGTTACTTAGTTATTTGTCATGTCCCTTTTCGAGTAATGACTACAGGAGTCAACTTAGTAGCCAATTTAATTCTCGTAGTCTATAGTCGGAAGAAGGGGTCAATTAACTTAATTATTTAATGTCATTTGGGTGAAAAAAAGCAACATTTTTAAGGTGATGTTGAGTAAGAAAATTAAAAAGGGTGTTATTTTATTGAACAAATGACCGATGGTATTTTGATGACCCATGGAATTCTAATGATAAAGTTATAAAAAGAGAACTGAAGATCACTTTTGATGATGCATTAGTTATTTCTCTAAATTGATTTTGGTGAGCTCGTGGAGCTTTTGACTAAAGGGCTTTAACACTGTTGAAATTCGGTAGTGTTACCCACCACTTTGTGGGTGATATCCCCAGGAGAAATTTTTCTCCATGAGGAACCTCAACCAGCAGCCAGCAATGCCTTGATGCCTCCTACTAACTCATTGTGCCATTTCTCTACCACCTGAGCCAGCCATGTGGTCCCTCACCCACCTGTATTGATCATATGTTTGAAGGTGGGCCTCCTGAATCTAAAGGTACGTCTTGTCATTTGGTAATTGAGTATTGGGTTTACTTATCATGGATACTTTTGGGTATGGATTGATGGGGGTATTTAGCGAAAAGAGTTGGCTTAGTTTGTGCTCTTGTCCCCTTGATCTCTTTTGGTTGTTACCCTTGGATCTTAGTCCTGTGGGATCTCGTTCGACCATTTGGTTCTAGGGTGGTACTACTTGGGAAACCCTGACTTTGGTTGCGTGGTCCCGCTCCTTTACCCGCACATATTAATCTTCATTTCCACTCACTACACCCCCATTCCTTTTCTCCCACCTGGATCCACATAGGGCTAACCTCCCTATCCCCTTGCCCACACCTCGGGTCAGGCTTGGAATGATGCCCTGAAGGTTGAAGCAATTAAAAGAAAAAGTGAAAAGCATAATTGGCCACATTTAACAGGAGATTGTACCACAAAATGCAAAAGATGGCCGAGACAAAAATAATTAGCACGTGGGCAAAAGCCATTATATGAGCTCTATCCAAAGCCATGGCCATCACCCTGGTTCCAAGGCCCCAGATGAGCCTCATCTATCATTCAGGAACCCATGATTGTCCCAACCCCTAGAGGGAAATGAACCACCCTACCGAAAGGGGGTAATCACTACTATATCTTACACATCATGCTCCTGTCCTTTGAGCCCCGAGCAGTTAATTAAAGAAAATTCATAAAAGGAAAAAGGTATATAAAGAAGGGTGGAAAAATTAAGGTTGAGACACCTCATGTATAATGATTGCTCCCTCCTATACATTACATACCTAGGTGTGGGCTTCCCTTTATCTAGCTACCCCTATGCCCCACTATGTGGCCAAGGACTACACCTCTCATTCCCTATTCCATCTCACTTGTTTGTCACTTGCCACCCCCTTTATAGGGATGTACTTTGGACATACTATCCCCTTGAAGGGCTGAAACCACCTAATAAGGTACTTGGCTAGCCCCCTTTAGAGCTTGGAAACTGGCACATGCCAAAGCCCACTATGGAAGGGCATGCCATTATGAAGTGCCCACTTTGTTATCCTTGATTATAAGCTCTTTCACGCGATTATTTTAATGAGTAGTTGTACTAGAAGCCTAGGGGATGCATTGGATCTTATGCAGGATTGCAGGTGGTTTCCATTTGGGTTTGATTTCCCTATATGGGATCCTAACCCCAGAGGTCTACATTGGGACATGTAGGGTGTGCATAGAGAGCCATGGGCCTCCACAGCAGCAAACAGCACCCCACGGATCTTCATGGATGCTTAGAGACTACTAGAGATCCACTTTTGGGATGACGGTGATATGCTTGGTACACTATGCCCAGCAGACCCCCATAGGAGCCCCACACTCTTGGCAGGTGTCCCAACACTTGTACGATGTCATGGCAGCATTCATTCCACCACTTGGACCCTTGCAGGGCATCTACAAGCATCTCCAATTCATATGGAGACCCATGGGGTCATTTATGTGCCCTTAGACCCACTAGGAGCACATGTCTACTACTTGGAGAACAAGGGGCCACCCCCTTTTCCATCATATTCCGAGGAATTTATTCCTCAATAGGGCACTTCAAGATATTATTGAGCCTTTGGAGGGCCTTATGACATGTACATATTATTATCTGGCACCTTGTGAGGCTTATCTTTACACTTGTGAGCTAGTTTGGTGGGCTTGCCACCAATAAAGGTTTTAGTTGCACATTATTTTATCATTAGGGGCTAATGTAGGCCCATAGGCTAATTTGAACTCCTTAAGAGGCTATATATTGATGTTAGATACATTCATTCAGATCATTGCTTGATTTGGGATCTCTCTAAACTTCACATTTTTTCCTTCGAGGATATTTTCTGGAGATGGATAAATTTTGACATATGGATTTGGGCTATTTATCTTGTCTTGGAGCTTTGTCTTGTGAACGAAATGTTGGTTGGATATACTCTATAACATTGTAAGTGAATTTTGATGTTATTATTCTTGTTGATGCATACTGCTAAAATTAGGACTACTTGCTACATAATCGAAATGTGGAATTGAGCATGTTTTAACTAATTTAATGTATGGACCAATGTTATATGAATGAATGTCCTAGAGATTATTTGTCTTGATAAGCTTGCATCATTTGCTTTTGAAGTATAAAGGCTTGAAGGTCACTTTTCTTTTCTTTCTCTTAACATCGGATGAAGTTGACTTTTGGGCCTCCTTGATCAAGAAACCAAGTTCTTACCCATCACCATCCTTGACTCCATATCCCCTAGTGAATTAGCCACTGGTCCCTTGAAGGGTGGATCATTTTAACCCTCTTCTTACCATTTTCCCATTTCTCCCCAAGTCTAGCCCCATTAGGTCACCTAAGGCATCAATTTCCCAGGAACTTCTAGGTGTGGGCTTCTCTTTATCTAGCTACACCTATGCCCCACCATGTGGCCCAAGACTGCCCCTCTCATTCCCTATTTCATCTCACTTATTTGTCACTTTCCGCCCCCATTAGAGGGATGTACCTTGGACATACTATCCCCTTTAATGGTTGAAACCAACTAATAAGGTACCTGGCTAAACCCCTTTGGAGCTTGGAGACACTAGCACATGCCAAAGCCAACTATAGAAGGGCATGCCATTATGAAGTGTCCACTTTGTTATCCATGATTTGTAAGCTCTTTTACCTGATTATTTTAATAAATGGTTGTACTGGAATCCTAGGGGACACATTGGATCTTATGCAGGATCGCAGGGGGTTTCCATTTGCGTTTGGTTTCCCTATATGGGATCCTTAGCCCCAGAGGTCTACATTGGCACATGTAGGGCGTGTGCATAGAAAGCCATGGGCCTCCACAGCAGCAGACAACACTCCACGAATCTTCATGGATGCTCAGAGACTACTAGCGATCCACTTTTGGGATGATGGTGATATGCTTGGTACATTATGCCCAGTAGGCCCCCACAGGAGCCCCGAACTCTTGACAGGTGTCCCAGGACTTGTACAATCTCATGGCAACATTCATTCCACCACTTGGACCCTTGCAGAGGATCTACAAGCATCTTTGATTCATATGGAGACCGATGGGGTCATTTATGTGCCCTCAGACCCACCAGGAGCACCGAAGGTATACTACTTGGAGAACAAGGAGCCACTCCCTTGTCCATCAAATTCCGAGGAATTTATTCCTCAATATGGCACTTCAGGATATTATTGAGCCTTTGGAGGGTCTTACAACATGTACATATTATTATTTGGCACCTTGTGAGGCATATCTTTACACTTGTGAGCTAGTTTGGTGGGCTTGTCACCAATAGAGGTTTTATTTGCACATTATGTTATCATTAGGGGCTAATGTAGGCCCATAGGCTAATTTGAACTCCTTAGGAGGCTATATATTGATGTTAGATACATTCATTTGGATCATCACTTGATTTGGGATCTCTCTAATCATAGAGAACTTCACATTTTTTCCTTGGAGGATATTTTCTGGAGATGGATGAATTTTGACGTATGGATTTGGGCTATTTATCTTGTCTTGGAGCTTTGTCTTATGAACGAAACGCTGGTTGGATATAATCTGTAACATTGTAATTGAAATTTGATGTTATTATTCTTGTTGCTGCATATTGCTAAAATTAGGGCTAGTTGTTACATAATTGGAATTGAGCATGTTTTAGCTAATTTAATTTATGGGCCAATGTTATATGAATGAAATGTCCTATAGATTATTTGTCTCCATAAGCTTGCATCGTGTTCTTTGAAGTACAAATGCTTAAAGGTCACTTTTCTTTTCTTTCTCTTAACATCGGATGAAGTTGACATTCTAGGCCTCCTAGATCAAGAAACAAAGTTCTTACTCATCACCATCCTTGACTCCATATCCCCAAGTGAATTAAACATTGGTCCCTTAAAGGGGTGATCATTTTAACCCTCTTTTTACCAGTTTCCCCTTTCTCCCCAAGTCTAGCCCCATTAGGTCACCTAGGGCATCAATTTCCCAAGAAATGATCCAATGAAAAACTTTGATCTCCTATAGGCTACTGCGTTGGTGGGTCCCCTCCCTCTCCTCCAAATTTGAGACAATTCTAATAGTGGAATCTCAGGGAATTCGAAGCCCTAGCTCTAGGATCGAATTTTTCCTAGGCATCCCCAAAGCTAGACCTCAATAGGATCAATTCAACCGTTTGAAGTAAATATCCTTGTTTGGTCCTTTCCCCTCACCTTGTCCAGTATAGGAACATCATTGGTTGTTGTATTCCATCCTCGAACCTGGGTTGGGTCCACTTGGCCCCGTGTGGTCCCACTTCTCAATAAAGATTATTTGTCAAGGGCCATTTGGGAATCCAAGCTCCCCAAGGATTATAGGTATTGAGAACCTCGTTTAGAAGCCTATCCTTTCTTCCTCAACCCTCCAATCCTCACCCCTTACCCCTGGTGGACCAAGTCCCTTGCTTAAAAGGCAAGCAAGTTCCATTCTTCACTCCATCCTTGGGAAAAGGTTTTCAGGGTCACTTCTCCCCTATCCATTGATACATACTTTACAAGTGATCCCTACACTACCGAGACTTCTCCCATAGGTGAAAGTTCGTAAAGAGCAGGGAAACTTAGTTATGGTGACAGTGGGCTAAGCCTCCACCGTTGCCCTTAACCTAGCAGTGGCCCTCTTAGGAACCCCTTTAGGTCCTTTGCTGGTTTGAGTGATAACAACTAGCTCGAAAGGTATTTATGGCTAGAAAAGCCCTAAGGGCTTTATGGTTTTGTATTTGGGCTTTGCACCTAGAATTTGGGGTTTTTACCCAAAGGAGTGGTCTTGGAACCCAAGGAAAAATATTTATAATTTTAATCTAATTATCAGTTGGCTAAAGTGTCAGGCTCGAGTCAGCCAACAAGGCCAAGGGACACAACGCTTGGGGTATCACACCCCTCAAATAGGTATAAATAAGGCCAAAGAAGAGGCTAGTTGAAAAGAGAAATAAGCACATTTTCTCTTGTGTGAAGGCAGCAAAAGAGTCATAGTTGTGCCCTAGCCACAAGAGGGAGAAGAACCCAAGGAAAAACATTATAATTCTAATTTAATTATGAGTTGGCTAAAGTGTCAAGTCAACTCCGGTTGGCCAACAAGGCCAAGGGACACACCACTCGGGATTTCACACCCCTTGGAGAAGTATAAATAAGGACAAAGGAGAGGCTAGATGCAAAGAGCAAGGACATTTTCTCTTGTGTGAAGGAAGCAAAGGAGCCATAATTGTGCCCTAGTTGCAAGAGGCAGAAGATGTTGGTTTTTGAAGGACTTGAAGAGAACCAAGTTTTAGTTAACGACTAGCTACCCACTGGTTGATAAAAGGGTTGCAAGCTTGTTAGGGCATACACAGTGAATATTGGAGATCGTGGACTTGCCAAGTGAGGCCCAGTTAGGTAGGTTGCATAGCTGGTAAGGCCTACCAATTGTTGAAGAATCTAGGGCAATTAGGTGTAGAGTGATTCTTCGTGACTAGATAACAATTTGTGAAGTCTTTTTACAGTTTGTCTCTGTTAGCTTAATCTTCTTCTTTGCTTATTAATGCATGTGTTGTGCTTCATCAAACTGCTATCAAAACATAAAACAAGAACACAATATGTTAGCTCTTTGTCAGGGCCAAAACCTCTCTTCTCTTGAGAGGAAAACCCTTCGGTAAGTTTTCTCTTATTGAAGCTTCTTTCTTGACCAATGCCAAACCCTAGACCCTTGACTAGAAGATCCTCCAAGCACAAGTCAAGTCCTTCCTTTTCTCTGCACTATGTTTCCTCGGCACTTTTTCCACCTCATTCTAGCACTTTGTTCCCTGGCACTTTGTCCTTCTTCCAACACTTTGTTCTTCCTTCCAATGTTAGTAGATCTTCTAGAAGAGATATTTTTACTTAGTGATATCCTTCACTTAAGGATACTCATTCCTTCTCTTGATCATCTAAATTCCTTCTTGATCTATAGTGGTAGGTTTAGTGTGACAGCACTGCAGCCCTAATTCTCGCACATGTGAGAGGTACCCTAGAGAATTAGGGTCCTTTTACCTTCGATAGAGAGAGAGTCTTCTTCGCTTGACTTGAGAGTCCTTGTAGGCCTAATTTCTAACCCAAACAATGATGAACATGTGACTGTGACCTTACTATTGATATAGCTGCAAACTGTCCTATCTTTTCTCGCATGTGTGATTGTATTAACCCTAAAAAGCAGTCCTTAACTCTTTGGTGATGACTTCTCCTTCTTCGTTGCCCTTGGAGACTCTTCTTTCTTCCTTCAACAACCCTTTTCTTGCCTCCTTACTTTGCAGATTTCAGAGATCCGAATATATTGTCTTTAGAGGAGTGGGCAGCCTCTATATATAGAGGATTGTCCCTCCTTTAGGCCGATTTGCTGCTTTAAGGTCAACTTGACTTACTTTGTTGCAATGGGTGCTTTTAATGGTGTCATTGCTTCTTTTGATAGTGTCTTTGCTAGGAGGAGACTTGACTTTGCTTGGAGGTGACTTCTTTGACTCTTACACACAATGTAACATATCCTTAAGGTCATTACCATAATTCTTTTGACCTTTTGATTTACCTATAGCACTCTAACATGTGCTAGACCTACTTCAATGAGCAAGAAACTCATTGACATATATCATAAAAATAATATTTCTTTTCTTGAAAAAAATACAAATATCAAAAGTACATTTATGAAGACCGAACCTAGTTACATTTCCTTCAACACCCATGACCTAGAATTGTTGCAACAGAGAAACAAGGGTAGGTTGAGCCCTACAACAACTAAGGAAGGGGGGCAAAAGGACTAGTTAGTAAGCCACAAAGCAAATCAACCCTAAGAAAGGTATTTTCGAGGCTTGTAAGGTCATATTGAGGAGGAAAAGGAATGTCCAACAAAGGTCGAGGATTGTTGTAGCAACACATTAAGAAAAAGGTGTAGGTCAAGGCCTATACAACATAGTCGAAGGCAAGGAAAGGTCATGGCAAGATAAGGAACAACAATTGAAGGTGGCAAAGAGTCTAAAGGAGTAGGTCAATGCCTATAGAAGGCTTCATGAGGCTAACTGCAAAGGACAACAGGTTGCCCAAGTAAGCTGATTTGTTATCTAGGTGAACCATGATTTATTTGGGCAGAGGAGAGCCTAAAGGAATTGGCCTCAGCCCTAGGAATTGGTCAAAAGATTTACCTTGTATATTAGACATCATACAAGGATTGTAAAGGGCCATAATTTGTGGCACAAAAGCCCTGAGGTTTTCTTGTTAAATGACTAATAAGGAACAAGTTTGGGCATAATTAGTGTGTACTACATATGAATCTGATTATTGGCATAATTTTTGATGTGCAAAAGTTAGGCATCTTCAATGTGTTTATGTTTCCTAGCTAAGGCATAGACCAAACCTAGGGTGCATGGATTTCTAACAAAACCCTAGTGAGGACTAGTTTCGGTGGTGAGACACATCTACCCTAGCGAGTCAAAAAGAAAGGAGGAATCATCCAGATTCTTCACAGTGCTACATATTGTCATAGATCATGGGATCTTGAAAGAGAATTGATTCATCTAGTTGCAACAACTCTTATTTTTGTGGAGGCCAAATCCATATTGGAAGTTGAAATTCTTTGAGGCGGCCAAGTTTATTCTTCGAGCAAGTCGAATTTCCTTAAGGAGTCTAAATTTATCTTGGGAAAAGCCAAATTAAATTGTGGAGGTTGAATACACTTGTCAAAGCAGTTTTTTAGAGAGAAGCCAAATTTATTGTGTGGAGGCCAATTGACTATTGAAGCCAATTTTTATTGGAGCAGAGTTTATTTTGTGGAAGCCAAGTTTAGTGGGGAAGCCAAGTTTTATTGGGAGACCAAATTAATTCTATGAGGGTCGAATTCATTGAGGAAGTCAAATTTTATTGTGGAGACCAAAGTCCTTGAGGACATCGTGCTCTTCTTCTTGTGGGGTTGCATTTCTCTGAAGGGGGCATATTTCTTCATTCGATCCTTGTCATTTGACGGAGCTATCTATAGATTCTAATAATTAAATTTATGCATCTTTAAGAAGTTGTCTCACATGTAGTTTCATGAAGAAGGTTACTAAACTTGACTGAATTATTGTTGTTATTTGGGTTCAATTATTGAACATGGGTTTCATATTTAATTGCATGCAAAATGTTTGAAGAAATGTCTCTAAAAGTCACTTCTTGTTTGCATATAAGTGTTTTAAGAAATGTTAACATACAAAGTGTTTGAAAAAATACATGAAAGAAAAATTTTAAAATTTTTGCAAATTGAGTGAGCCTATTTTAGCAAGGGATATTACAGTGGTATCAAAGTCGGTTTTCCTACTAGCCTATGAGTACATGTTACTTTGATGAAACCAGAGGAAAGGGCATACATTACCTACAAGGGACAAAAAAAGGGTAAATACCTTCCTCATTTTGAATCAGAAAAAGAAGAAATGGGTGACAAATATGAATAATAACTTGAAAGCATCATGAATGACTTAAATGATTTGCCAAGAGGGCAACAAGATTCGGTGCAGGTTATCACTCAGACTATAGCAGGCATTCAAGGGAACTTACATAATGCCAACAATAACGGCATACGAGGGTTGAGTGGTCACAATGGGAATTATGTTAAGGGAATCAACACCCATATCCCAACTCAAAGTAATGCTCAAAGATCTAACAGAGCAACGCTTAGCCCTCTCTTACCAAAATTCTTGAAAGAATAACCAACAAGGGAAGCAAAAGCAAGTCGAAGGGTTTTCTGACTATCTGAGCGAGTATCAAGCACTAGGGAAGGAATTTCATGTAGCTATGTCCTTGCAAGACATTTGCACTATCAAATACAGGATAAGGTTGAGGGAATACAATAGGGGTTCACAAAATTATGAGTTCCCAAGGAAAAATGTGAAGCTATCTATTCTTTCTTTTAATGGATTGTCTAGTTGCATTGCCAAAGCAAGGGTACAAAAGTTGGATACATGCCTCCAACTAAACCCGCTGACAGAGACATGGGCCATCAACTATGCTACACTGCATTTGGAGGGAGAAGCTAATGGGTGGCGGTACCATGGGCTAGTCACCTTCATGCATTCTAGCATCATCTCTTACCTGGAGTTCACACAGAGGTTGATTGACCAATTTGATAAGACAAAACAATGAGTTACATTTCATAGAGTTGGTGCAACTCAAGTAGACAGTTATGTCAAATGTGTATTGTTGACCACTATGTGTCAACGACCCATACCAGTACACCCCTCCTTTTTTGGCAAAAGGGATAGCGCCTGATCGATGTGTCCGTGCCATTCAACTATCATCATCAGCCTGATTTCCAAGATGTTATAATGTAAACCCATTCTGCATGTATATGATGTAAATAACCTCAGCAGATCCATGTCATGTATGTAATGACCTAGGTAAACCTACCTTTCTAGTGACGATCTACATTCTGGGAGGTTTTTTATCTCACTGATCCATTCTCGGATGGTCAGCAGAGTTTTCCTCCAGTCTTACCCCAAAGCTAGAATGGATTTTGTCACTAGGATCTTAGGCGAGCCCTAGTGTTCTAGATCGAATCTATGTAAAAGTGATTTGGGAATAATCCTAACTATTTGGTTAGGTTATTTTATTACAAATTGCTTGGTCTGCTAGATTATATTTGTGTCGCAGAAATGGGTAGTTTGTGAGGGTCTATTACAAATGGATTTCCCCCTTATGATGTAAAAAATATGAAAAACATGATATAAAGTGTCTTGAGGGTTGGAAAAATAATTTATCCCCTCATAGGTTAATTAATTAAATTTTCTAGGCAAAAATTAATTAAAATCCTAAGCCATAAATTTAATTCGTTGGTCACAAAAAACTAAATTTTAATCCAAAGGCAAAATTCGTTGGTCACAAAAAACTAAATTTTAAAAAGTTTCAGGACTACGGTAAATTAATTATTTTGCTAAATTTTAAACCTTTGATCCATGGGGATTAAGTCAAAGTCAATTTTTTGGTGAAATTAACTCAAAAATTTCGAATTTCCCTAAATATTTCGACAGATGAGATTAAAAGAAATTTTAATCTTCATCAATGGTCGAGATTATTTTGACAAGGATCACTTGAACTAGTTGTTGGAGGATTTATCTTTAAATAGAAAGTCATTTGTCAGTTGATTCATCCGATCTTTGAGTCGTGTGCTAAGCAAAAAGCTCGTGTAATCTTCTTCTGGATAATAAAGAAAGACTTTGGGGTTAATTTCTGTTGGTGTTACTCTTCCTGAGAATATTGTAAGATGTTTTATTTTCATGCATAAATTGTTAAAGCCATTGATGATAGCTTCTGAGGAGTGATTTGAGTACAGATATCTTGCTCAATCGTTGGGGTTTGAATAATAATTTAAATTTTGAATATAATAGCAGATATCTCTATTTGTCTAAATTTTGAATGTAATAGCAGGTATTTATACTTGTCTAAATTTTATTATTATTTTCTCGCTCTATTTTGATGGTTGGATTGAGTTTTGTAGGGAAATCTTGATTTTTAAATCCTCAAGCATTAGGGGAAGTTTTCAGTTGAACCAGCCAACTCCCGATCCATGTTTTCTGAAGAGCCCAGCTAAATTAGCTCCGAGCTTATCATAAGATTTTAGTAGTGATATACGAAGGGTTTTGAGTTAAGTACCTCCTTTAAAATTTAAAAATTTAATTTTTGAGTGAGAAATTGATAGATTTGGTTGTTGACAGCCTTAAATTATCAGATCTGGGAGCAAAGTTGGACTCATACTCCTCAGATCTCATAGATCTACCATTCTTGTGCATCGATCTTTAAATTTTTTTTGGTTTTCTAACTTGGGTTTATGGGGTTTTATTTATTTTTGTATATCTAGGTTCTCAGTGTTTTTGTTTTCGTTTTTTGCAGGTATAGGTTAAAGATCTGAAAGAGAAGTTTGATTTGAAGTCAAATCTAAGCCCTGGAGGGTAAGATCTGGCCACAATACCATTTTGCAAGGGCATTATTCAAAAGATTTTACAGTCTTAAGGGTTTCAAATTTTCTAAGGATTTCATGAGTTTTGTGAAAGAAAATGTGAAGCAGGATATATCATTTTAATCAAAATTTTCTGGGAATTTTTTTAAGGTTTTTGGGCTACCATTTTTGGATGCATTTTTCCCTTCTCTGGAAAAAATCGAAATTTTTTTCTCTTTCTCCCTCTTCTACGTGGGTTTCTCTCTCTCTGCGTTTCTCCTCATCTCTATTGTTGCTCTTTCTGTCCCTTCCTAGCCCACAACCTTCATTTTCTTTTGCGTCCTCCCTCCATCTTACAGCTTCAACGTTGCCCAAACCTACCCATGTACCCCATCTCACTACTCCTGCTCAAGCTCGATCCCTATCTGTCGTCGTCAAAAACCTGTGTCCAAAAACTACAGCCCTCAAATCCCTCGTCCGTCGACCTTCTACCCTCCTCCCTCTCTACCCATCACCCACATCCTCTTCTCGACCTACATCTGTCACTGTTGCTACCCTCTGCGTGCTGCCAAGCTACCCTCGACCTGCAATCCCTCTCGAGCTCCCTTCCACCTGTTGTCGTTCCTTCCTCGAACCTGAGCTCTCCTCTTCTCCATCTGATGTCAAGCTCTCGACCTGCACTCTCAACACAACAAACAAATTCGATTTTCTTTTTTTGTTTTATTCATTTGTATTGGTTAGGGTTAGCTCCTTTTTTTATTTATTTTGATTTTGTATTTGTTTTATAAGTGGGGTGTTCTACAAATCCATTTTCATTTTTTTTGTTAGGTTCATTCAAAATTCAAAATTTTGTTTTAGTTGTTATTTTGATTTTATTTTATTTGCTTATATTTTCTTTCTTTTCTATTTTTATTTTGATTTTGTTTAAAAAAAAAAATCTAAAATTTAAAAAATTAAAATATCTAAAAAAAAAATTGGTGACTTTAGAATTGAGAAAGAAATAAATTAGAGGAGGACTTGCGCTTTCACATTACAAATTTTAATGTGGCCTATGGCCCATTAAAAAAATAATTTATTAACCCTTTGATTTATTTTACTTTCGTCACATTAAAAATTTGATTTCTTCATTTACCACATTAAAGAAATTGCCTAATGAATAATTAAAATTCTAATTTAAAGTTCCTCGGTGTCTTTGGTGTTAAGTGTAAAATTTTAATTTTTGTGATTTCTCTATTGTCAAGTGCAATTAATGTTTTAAGCATCATATTGACTATAGGAGAAAGATAAATTCTTCCAAATTTGGGATTTAATTGCTAGAAGCTCTTGCATGATAAAGTTTTCATGATCGTCGTTTCGTTATATTTATAAATTTCTTCTAGATAACTTGTTTTATTTATTCTATAGTTTATTCAATATAAAGGCATTGGTCTATAATCAATTTTATATTGTGGTTGTGTCTTATTTTAATCTATCGATCTCAATTGACCAAGACTTGTTCTAAATTCATCAAGTTGTTCATCCCTAAAATCTCCTAGAGCCTATGTTCCACAGACTATCTTCATCCATTCACCTTAGGGACTACCCCCCTTGACTTGTCTAGGAGAGAGTCTAAACGGAGTGAGTAAGGATTAGAGTGACATCTCTTACTCTCAGCGTTGTCGTGGTGCCTAGACACTTTGTGCGACAACATGTACATCTCTGAGTTTCAAAGGTTAGCAATCATTGTGACCAATGCGTCGAAACACAAATTAGTTATGTTATTTTTTAACTGAGGAGCTAGGATGTTTGAGAGTGGTTTCAACCCCGTTGAATTTCATAAAGAGAAACTAGAATTTTAGATCTCACTCAAAATCCAGCAGACTTAATAGTTTTTAAGATTTAGGGAATAGCAATGTTTCCATTTGGTCTATCATGTGTGAGGGTATGAAATTGGAATTTGATCAAGAGCGTGGAGCCCTTTAAGTACCTTGATTGTTGTGGCAATGATTGTTGAACTTCATTGCTGTTGGTGGTATTGATTGTTAAACTCCTCTACCGTGGCTTTAAAAAAAATGTACCCTTCACTCAAACCAAAATCATTAGTTAGGCATGTTAAACTTTTTCAATTTCTATCATATTATAAGGTTGAGCAATCCAAGTTTGAAGAGTTTGAGCTAGATGATATTTATGTCGCTCTTGTTGATGATCCCATTTCTAGTGGTGTTGAAACAATGATGAGTTTTATGAGTGATCATGTTGATCAATGATTTGTAGTTTTGATGTCTAATAACTAGCTTTGCTGCTACTACTACTATTGAGGTTACAGAGGAGTCTAAGAAGTCCTCAGACTCTAAGCCAGATGATGTTTATATAGCTCATGTTGATGATTCCATGTCTAGCAGTGGCGATGAGCTTGATCGTGATGATCAATGATCATGTTGATCACAGATATGTAGACTTGTATTAGGATAGTGGCCCCATAGCTTGTAGCATTTTTTTGGACTATAGAGGCCATTTAGAGCCTCATCAATTGTGCATTTTGTTTCTCATATGTGTTGCACTCGGTGCCATTTTGATATATTCACCTTTATATGGTATATAGATGAGAAAACTTTGCATATTTTGTCTCTATTGCATTGGAATCATGGTTTTAAATCTTAAAAATTGCATTTTTCATTAAAAAATAATTATTTCATATATTTTTTTAAAGACCAATTCATTGAGATCTAACTAATCTTGGTTTCACTAATTCTAGTTCGAAACCTAGTTTGATAGGTGAACCTGTCTAGTCATCAGTTCTGGTTTTGAATACTATGCATTACATAGAGGTTCTTTCATATGGTCATGGGGAAAAAGAGTCAGGGTAGGCTCTTGACAATGGGCATAGCTGTACAAATGATGAGCAGCCCTGTGTGGAGACTACTAAGGGTGCAACTATAGCCACTCTATCAGGCATCCCTAGATATCATACTTTCAAGGTCAGAGTAGTACAAGTACAGTGTGTCATTGTCTTGATTGATGGTGGGTCAACCCACAACTTCATTAACTCGGCTTGGGTAGCTAGGAGATGCACTCCAACAAAAGACTTTGAGGGATTCAATGTTAAGGTAGCAAATGGGTCCAGTATGACACGCCTTGATGATCAAATGACATTATCTACG
Source organism: Pinus taeda (assembly GCA_000404065.3). Classification (NCBI taxonomy): domain Eukaryota; kingdom Viridiplantae; phylum Streptophyta; class Pinopsida; order Pinales; family Pinaceae; genus Pinus; species Pinus taeda. Next base: position 148,255 of record APFE031115897.1, read on the forward strand.
TGTGGAATTGGCATATGAGTGTAGAGGAGGTCAAGCCCTTTCCAACGAGCTATTACACGCCCTCTAACTCCTTCTAGATTGGGAGAAAATGAATTTTTAAGATAATATAATATATTAGTCACCCTAGATGACCTATGCCTACCTGTATAAGTCGGCTTATTCACCATGACACATGTCCCTTCATGTCTAGAACAAATCACTATAAATACAAGTCTTAACACTTCAATTTAGATCCATCAATTCAGTGTAGAACATTTTGATCATAACACAAAAAGAGAAAGTACACAACTTATGAACTAGAGAAGGCCGAGGAGAGAAGAATTTAAGGACTAGGTAATCTTAAGAACTCAGACCTGTCTTAGGTGTCTCCATATTGTGGATTGACTGCAGAAATTACAGTCTCGAGCTAGTAGCCACCTACAGGACTTCGGATCAGAGATATAAAGGGTACATACCTGTGGGAACAAGCCTTCGGACTATCGAAATAAGGCTTGGATCATGTGCTAGATTTGTGTTGTCGCTTAGGTCTACACCTAGCACCTCGGATCTGCAAGAACAGTCACAATTCGGATTGCAAACCTCTTTACTAGACGGTTTCCTTTTTGGGCTAGACACCTCGAACTACACTTCGACCTGAAGGACAGCCACTTGGAAGCTCAGATGTAACCCTGTGACGAAATTCAAAGGCTCAAATAAACTCAGATTCATATCTCTGAACTGTCATAAGTTTTTGGGCTTGGTGCTATTATTTTAAGTGTTAAGGTTCAAGCTCGGACTTGCTGGAAAGGCTCGGACAGAACAGTGATCGTAGTCTCCTATGGGCAGGCATTTTTGGGACTATTACTTTGGCTTATGTCACCACTACTTGCTAGGGTTACTTCCATTGTGGTAGCCAAAGTTTTAAGAATGCTTTGTGTGTGTTTGTGGCATCATATGACAGCCACATCCAAGTTGTCACCTCACTAAAATAAGGAGACAATAGCAGAGGTCCTGGAGCATTGTTGAGAACTTTGAAGTTAACTCAAGGGCAATCATCTTAAAAAAGGGCTCGGACTTGTTGCTTTGAAGAAGCTCAGATCACAGTAGTAGCATCACACTCTTTGGACTCGTTTTGGGCATCATATTTAGAGCATACATCCTTGCCCTTGGTGCTGACTTAGAAGGTTTCTTTAGAACATCCATTGGAGACATTTTGAAGTTGCCTTCGGAATATTTTTTTAGGACTTGAAGCAGATTCTCGGAAGTGTATTCAAGTCAGTTGTAAGAGACCTTTGTTGAGATTGTGCAAACCTATTGAAGACACTCTTGGAGAAGCTTATTGAAGCCGATCATGACGTGACATTGAAATTTTTGTTTGGGTACCATGAAGAGCAATGATGACACCTTCATGAGAAGACCAAGTTGTCATTGATGAGCTAAGTGTTGTGGAGATCGTTTGAGGGCAGTTTTGAAGGTGTAGATATTGTCAGGACTCATTGCAGAAGATATTGGGAGCCGTGAAGAATTACTAAACTTATCTTGAAGAATTGAAGTTGTGGATTGGGGCCCTAGAGGATAGGAGTCCTCAAGAAAACCAGGTTGGTGCTTGTACCAGAGATAGGGTTGGTGCCTCAAAGTAACAAGGTTGGAGCCTTGGGAAGACAGGGTTACAGCCCTAGAGGTTGGAGCCTCGTGAAGTCCAAATCAGTGCTTGGCATTTTACAGGTTGGAGCCTCGTGAAGTCCAAGTCGATGCTTGGCAAAATACAGGTTGGAGCCTGGTGGATTGGAGATTGGTGTCTTCATCTAGGGTTGGAGCCCTACACTATATTGTATACTTGATTTATTGTAAAGAAGATTAAAGTCCTCGTTATTCTTGATTAATAAAAGTATTTATTCTTATTGTTCATTTTGTGTTCTCATTATAAGTGATCTAACTAGTAAAAATAACAATTGGAAAGAAAGATTGATTTACCCCCCCTTCAGTGTTTCCAACATTGATATCGTCAGACATCAGCATATTGTGTCATTGTAAACCCATTTTGCAAGTTTGTAATGTAAATGATGCTAGTAAGACCATTTAATTAAGTAACAACCTAAGTAAGTCTATTATTTTGGTGAAAATTTCATCCTAGGAGGTTTTTTGTCTCACTGATTCATCTGTGTTTCTAAACACGAATGATCGGCGAAGTTTTTTCCTCCAACCTAACCCCAAAGCTAGGGTGTAATTTGTCGTCAAAATCTTAGGTGAGTCCTAGTGTTTTAGTCGAGTCTTGTGTAAAAGTGATTTGAGAATAATTTACGCTAATTGACTAAATTATTTAATTACAAATCACTTTGTCTACTAGATCATATTGCGTCACAGAATTGTGTGTGTAATTTGAAGGTCTATACCGAATAGGTGTTCCCCCTTTGAGGGTTAAAAAATATAATTATCTTATGTAAAAAATATTTTAGTGCATGGTCCCTCATATTTAGACACCATGGCTAAAATATTAGAGGGTGGAAAAAAAAATTAATCCCTTGAAGTATCAACTAATTAATTTTTCTGGCAAAAATTGAATTTATCCTAAGACAGAAAGTTAAATAACTAGAGTCAAATTTAGAGTCTTATAGAAATTAAATTATCCAAGTGGAAAAATTCGTGGGTATCAAAGAAATTATTTTTTTGAGGTCCCCCACCAAGGGAATATTGGAAATTTCAGAAAAAATGCGCCCTTAGGCCTTGGTGGTTAAGTCAAAATCAAGTTTTTGAGGAAATTAGCTCAAAATAATTAATTTTGAGTTAATAAAAAATGGGTTTAATGAGAAATTCAAAATTTCCTCAAAAATAAATATTTTCAATGGTGGAGACTAAAAGATGATCAAATATTTTTCAACGGCAAAAATTATTTTGACGGGGATCAAACCAATTAGCCGTTATTTTTCCACCTGGAGAATTTATCTATAAATTGAGAGTCATTTGTGTCTCAAACCATCTAGTTTTGGCCTATGTAGCTCTGTAAAGTTGATGTAAATCATTGTCCCACTAGGAACATTGGAATAATCATAATAAAGACTTTGGGGTGCAGTTCATGGTGTCTCTTATCTAATGATTTATGGCACGTGTTGGGTACAGGCATTCCTATATTGTGCTTTATAAATATTTTAATCGTTATTTCATTGTAGGTGATAGGAACATTCTATTGGTAAGTTGTGCGCTTATCTTAGGTGATACGATTAACTGGGTGCTCTAACGATTTGTTCTTCAGAAATATATAGAGTTTGCAGGTTCCCCAACCCTTGGACTCCAAGTTCACAAACTTTGTATAGAGGTTGACTATGTTTGGACTCTAATTATTTTTATGGCGTTCTAACTTCGCTAAGGTTGTGATTTATTATTTATCTTTCAAAATACATTTAGCCATTACTAAAGATTTATTAAATTCCAAAAAAAAATAAACATTTTACATGTATATTTTGTAAATATAATTTGTATAATACACTTGTAAATTATTTATTTTCTAATCTTAGTTTTGCAACTAGGGTTTTTGGGGGGTTGAATTAATTTTGAAATTGTGTATATATTGAAGTTTTTGGTATTTTAATTTTTGCTTGTGCAGAGGAGATCAAGTGAGAAGAGTTGGATCAGAGCTAGATATAGGCCCTTAAGGGTATGTTAAAATTGGCAATTAGGGCCAAATTCCACCTTAGGACAGCTCATATGATAGAGATGATTATAGTATTGGAATCTTCTTTTCGAGAGGTCCAATTCTGATATAAAAATCATCTCATTCTAACAAACATATATGGAATTTTGAATTTATTCTTTCTCATGCCCAAATTGTCAAGGTCGGCCTCAGCCAAATGTAGGCTCATGAAGCCCAATGGGCGTGTCTCCTCACCCTCAACGAAGTGCATAAATAGGAGTGACCTCTCTCTCATTTGGACATCATCTCAACACATCACATCATCATCTCTCTCCTCTCTTGATTGGTTCGTACAACTCAAGGACAACCTCTCTCTTCTTCGCATGTGTGGCAAGAGGCCGAATTTCTGCATTTTTTTAGAAGCCCAAATTTTTAGGGAACAAAGCAGCGTTGACTTGGGTTGTTTGAACATGCTTTGACATCAATCTGGAGGGAAGAATTCCAATTTCTAAAGGCCGCATTGATTGGCACAATTTTCAAGGTGTTTGGGGCAGTTTGATTGAGTTGACTTTAGTGTTGACTTTCTAATTTGACTACAAAATTAGAGTAGGTTTTTCTCTCTCCTTTGACTAGTTTGACTGATTTGCTTTGGGTTGACTTTGACCCACTTGGAAGGTCGAATTCTTTTGTTGTTGACCAAGCTACTTGAACGACATTTTGGAGCTGTTTTGACCACCATTGACTTTCTGGTTAGGGCTACAGTTGATTGTTGTTGACAGTTGATTTGACAGAAGTTAGAACTGTTTTTGGCAAGTTAATATGATATTTGTACTCTCTCTCTGTTGAACTATTGAAGAATAATAAGAAGATTTGATCAAAGGGTTCCCCACATTGGGGTTTGCCCGTGGCATCCACCATATCTTGTGTCCTCTTGTCTTGGCTTGTCTTTTCCACTTGTTTTTTTATGTTCTATTTGCATTTATTGTCAATAGGTTTAAGTTAATATGATTGCTACTAATATAATTGGAAATTGTCACTGGGATACTAAAGGAACATTAAAGTAAATTGTGCTAAAGCATAGAACATACCATTGTTATCTAAAATTAACAGGGTAAGATCTAGCCTCTAAAAATTTTGCAGGGAGCCTCTAAAAATTTTACAGGGCCAGCGATTGAAAATTTTGTAGTAAATCTGAAGATTGAAAGCAAAATAAATTTCTTTAGAGCATGGGTTTCAAGTTTTTAGGGCTCTTAGGCCCGGCATTCTGCTCCAAGCCTTTAGCTTCAGCCTCTAAGACCCCTGTGTCATGCTTTTTGGCCTTCCTATGATTGGCCATAAGCCCTAAGGCTCTCGACCTCCCCTCTAGGCCTTGCGGCAGACCCTAAAGGGCCTTCCCTTGCCCCCGGCCTTCTCCTTCCTCCTCCACTCTGACTTTCTCCCCCTCGCTCAACCCTCTATCCTCCTTTCTATCCCTCTGTCCCTCCACTAGCCTTCTCCTCCTCTCAGCCTCCCTTCATCCTCCCTTTCTCCCCCTATCCTTCCTCCTTATCCCTCCTTCTCCTAGCTGTAGCCTCTTTTGAGGCCTTGTGTACCACTCCCCACCTCTTTCCCTTAGGCTGCAACCCTCTTAGGGCTTGTAGCTAGCCTCTAAGGCCTCTTCACCTTGGTCGCGGCCCTAAGGGGCCTCTTTCTCCCTAACACAAGCCTATCTAGGCCTTTCTTCCCTCAACGCTAGCTCTTTTAGGCTTAGCGTTGGCTTCTCTTGGCCCTAATTTGCCCTATTTTCCATCTTTGTGCGTAAGTTTGATTTTCAAACTAAATACTTGGTGTGTTTTGCAGAGAAATTAGCTCAAAATTTGTGTTTTCAGATGGCATAATCATTGGAAAAATTTTGGCATTTTGGGTAAGTGATCTACAAGGCCTTGGGCCTAGGGTTTGACCTCTAAACCCTCATTGTTTTATTACAGTTGGCATAAATTTCTAATAACAGTAAAATAACATTTATTAAAGTGCCCTAAAATTAACTCAAAATTTGCCTAACATATTGAGGAATTAATTGCATGATTTGGGCATTTGTCATCAAGCTCTTTATATGTTTATTTGCAGACTGTCATAAGTAAAATCAGATCTAATATATTTTGAAGCTACATCATAAAAGGTGCTTGCTAGTTCATATTTTCACTTGGCAAGTCGTTAAGCACCTCATTTCTCATTTTTGGGTTCATGTATTCTTATCATTTCCTGGATCTAAAGTGATTTACTTATTGTTGTCCTAAAATTTAATTAGTGCTCATCTCATTAATGTTGCTAAGTGTTATTGTGAAGAAGATTGTCTTAGCATTGGTTATTTGAAGGCTAACGTTTGTTTGTTTACTTGTAAGCTCATCCATAGTCTCTAAGGAATCGTTAATTTTGTACTAAGTAACCACTCACACATCATAACCCTACTCTTGTGGAAGTTTTTAAGTTACTTTGAGCATTGAAGTTTCATTGATCTAATTGGCTTAAGCATCTAATTGAGCATTGCTAAAGAATCATTTATAATAGCTAAACACATTGTGTTGTCTATCTTAAGCATTGGCATATTGAGAATTTGGGCATTAATATCTAATTGGCGTATTTGTTGGATAATTGTTCTAAGTTAAGCTCATAATCTTGTGCTCTTTCACAATATTTAGAAGCTTTGGTAATTTTATTGGCATCTTAAGTTCTGAGCATCTTTCAATATTGGCATTGTTTGAAGAGCATAATTTGGGATAATTATTGTTGGCATAAGATTATTGATAATCATCATTCGAATATCTTGAGTAACTAGCATCTTGTGTTGATAATCATTGGCAAATTTGACAGGACCATAAAGCAAATTCATGAGCCTGTAATTAATTTCCGGAAATTTTTACAAATTAACTAACAGAATTAATGAGGGTACTTACCTGTGCATTTGCGGTTGATGATGCCTCCAGCTACTCTGCTTCGGTTACCAAAAGACTGAATCCACCCAACCAAACTAAGCAGAACCTCGCTACTCAGTCCAGTGAGCGTCTTAGTTGAAGTAGATTGCTCCCCCATGCCCAGAAACCTCTAAACAAACCGTGCTCTTCTTGTTGGTAACTTCAGTTTATGATGTCCTTCTTCCTTCAGTTTCCCTTTCCTCCGTTCTTTTCCTTCCTCCCCTGGCCCCTTCTAAAATTCTGCTCGGTGGTTTTTATCTGGTTTCTTGGCGGTGGCCGCTCTTCCACCAGCAACCCACCGCTTAGTCTCTTGGTGACACCCTTCCATGTCACGTATCATATCCTCTATTTCTTTTATGGCCACGTATATATATATATATTATTATATATATATATATATATATATTATATATCCTTTATGATTTAATAATTTGTATTTCTTTATGTTTCACTAAAGTACTTCTTTTAATATAAAGATTATAAGATTATACTAAGTACCCTTTTAATTAATTTATTATATATATTTTTAATCATTTTATTAATTTTTATTAATAAAAATTTTATTAAAAATCTAAAATATATAATTTATACAGCCATCTTTTAGTATTTACCCATTAATCATGATACATTAAGCAATATGGGTGTCGATGGGTGAGTAGAACTTCTATTAGAAGAAGTGTCATGATATTTAATACTTATAGTTAATTTAGTATATAAATACTAGTGCGGTGTATGCGACACATGCATATGTAGCTATCATATGCATGCATCGTATGCCAGCTATTATTCTTGCGTTCTCTATATTTATAGATAGGTCGTTACAAAATTGTTAATTGAATAATTGCTCTTAATTAGGCATCTTGTGGATTTGACATTGGCACTTAATAATTGACACACTCTTAGTAATAAGATTGTCTTTTCATTTATCAATAGGTACTCTTGAAGATTAATCATAACTTAAGTACTGAGACAATTAAACAATCTAAATCCAAGACTCACTCATAATAACTGCATAAGCATTCTAGGCCTAACTTGCACTAATGATTTACCTCCAGGCATAAGTTTGGTTGATAGACTTCTAGGGCCACCCCTTCTCACCTAGCTTGAGGGATTTGACACATTTTTACTGGTTAATACAGTGACCTTGCAGTCATCAAAGCCACAGTCTCTGCAGTGCCAGAGGCACTGGATGGTTGGAATATAGGGGGTATTGTTAATCAAGTCTTTGTTTGTTTCCTGTTGGCTTCCATCCTACAACCTACTCTAAAGACTAGTCTCAACACAGTGAAGAGGAAGGTTCCATTTAGACGAGGCATATAACCTAAAAAGTAACCAAGATCCTTGCATTAAACATAGATCTTAGGACTTGCATCTCATATAGGTTAGTGAAGCATCTAAGCAACGATTGTCCATCCAGTTACTTGGTCTTAAATTATAATAAACAAGAACTGTGACTCCATAAGGTACTGGTCTCATATCTGAATCAATCCAATCTTTAAGTCTTGCTAAATTTAACCAAGTAGCTAAGCCACTCAATTGTGTCTCTCGGACTTGCTGGATACCAACTTGTCCTTCACCTTCACATTTCCATAGGGACTACCCCCCATAGCTTCTTGTTGAGAGACAGCTAGAACAAAGTGGGCGGGGATCAAAGTGACAGCCGCCGCCCTGAGCCATTGGACTCTGAATATTTTATGCGATTTTCTTACTTAGTTAAGGTTGTGGTTAACATCTATATTTCGAAATAAATCAAGCCATTGTCAAATTACCATAAAAAAAAAGTATTCTTCAAAAATCTTTCAAATATTGTATATTTGTATGTAACTTGTAAATAATTTTTATTTTTGTAAATAATTTTTCTTACACTTGTTTTGCAGCTATTTGGGTTTGGGGTTTTATTTTAAATTTTATGTTTTGGCGTTTTTAGCAAACTTGTAAATATTCTTTAGATTTATTTTATTTTGTAAATCATTTTTAGATTTCAAAATTGTAAATAATTATTTGATTTAAGTTTTAATTTTTATATTAGATTTAACTTTTAATTTGAAATTCAAATTTTACTTGTAAAGTTTTTATCCCACATTCAAAATTTGAAAATAGTTTCTCTAATTGTCTTTATATATACTAACCTTTTACCTTGTGCAAATATTTTCACTAACCCTTTGCATTTTAATTTTTTCTTGTATATATCTTGGGGGTTTTATTTTATTTTTGTATATATAGGGTTTTTTCGGGAAAATTTATTTTTATTTGTATAGGCGAAATCTCTCAAGGGATCAAAGAAAGGAGTAAACTTCTGAAGTTTCCAACCCTTAAAAACCCTAGACGTCTAGGGTTTTTCAGCCCATTTTTGCAAGTTGTTTATTTTCAAATTGGGGAAGAAACCCATTTTTTGAAGGCCCTAGCCTTTACCCAACCTAAAAGGCTAGTGTTTGGCACCTATTTTGCAAGCATTAAGAAGGTCGTAAGCCCTACAAGGGCTACATCTCATTGCAAACAAGGGTTTCTTTAAGGGATTGACATTTGATCTCTAATAATATGTGATTGCAGCAATCATAAAGGTCTAATCATTAGATTTTGAACTAACATTTTGTGAGTGCAGGCGTTGAGTGATTTCTCTCACATCTCGAAACTTGCATAGGCCATTAGGCTTTGAGGTTTGCTTCTATTACCTTCATCTCTCGTTTTAATTGACTGCATAATTTATATCAAATCTCATAAATTGATATAATAGTCGCATAATCATCATAATACAAGCCTAAAGAACTCACACATTAAACAATAACTCATACAAGACATTAAAATAAATTGAAGGGTTTGAGCTATCAATTTTATTGTTTTATGTTTAAAACAGTGCAAAACACGCATATGGAATTCCAAAATGAATTAATTGAATGATTGAGAAACAATACTCAATAATAATACAGAGATATTTACAAAGATAGAAACATCAAGTTTCTATGTAAAGAATCAGTTTCATCTAAGAAACTGCTAAAAGAATAAACTTAGCAACAGCTAGAAGAGTGAGCATTAAACTAAAATAGAAATATTCTAATACCCTCCCTTAATGCTCAATCTATTTACAACACCAATAGACCCCCTGAATTTTACAAACTTATCAGGACCAAGCGGCTTGGTGAAGATATCTGCAGGCTGCTCTGTTGTGGGAACATATCTCAATTGAACGGATCCGTCTTCAACAAGCTAGCGAATGTAGTAGCAATGAGTTTCCACATGTTTTGTTCATTCATGAAAGACGGGATTTTTGGCAAGTTTGAGCACTCCGTGATTATCACAAAACAAGGGAGTAGGACCTGTCTGGGAAGCATGCATATCTGCAAGCATACGTCGAAGCCAAACTGCTTCACAGGATACCTTAACTGCTCCTCGATACTCTGCTTCTGTTGAGGAGAGAGCCACGGCTCGCTGCTTCTTACTAGTCCAGGTGACAGCACCAGATCCTAGACTAAACACATATCCAGCTGTAGATTTACGATCATCAATCGAACCAGCCCAGTCAGAATCTATATAACCACTGAGTATAGGATCGGAACTGCAAGTGTATAGGAGTCCATAATCAGAAGTGCCACACACATATCGTAGCACACACTTGGCTGCTATCCAATGATCAACTTTAGGGGCTGACATGAAGCGGGAAATGTAGCTTACTGCAAAACTGATGTCTGGTCTGGTGGCAGTAAGATAGATGAGACTGCCTACTAATTGCCTGAATAGAGTTTCATCCACAGGAAGAGAGGATGACTGAGCTGAAAGTTTGAGCCCTGGTTCCATAGGAGTCGTCGCTGGTTTGCAATCCTGCATTCTGAATCTGTCCACAAGATTTTTGGCATACTTGGATTAAGAGAGAAAGATGTGATTCTCAATCTGCCAAACTTCAACCCCCAGGCAGTAGTGAAGAAGACCCAAAGTCTGTCATATCAAAGGTACTACATAAGTCTTGTTTGATTCCATGAATCAAATGTGCAGAGCTACCAGTAATGATAAGGTCATCTACATAGTCAACCACAAACAAGATATCATCACCAGTATGCTTGATATACAGATTTGCATCAGATGGACTCCGCTGAAAACCATGATCTGTCAGGTACTGATCAATTTTCATGTACCAAGCCCGAGGAGCTTGTTTCAATCCATAAAGACCTTTAGCTAATCTACACACTTTCTGGTCTTGACCAGCAATCTTAAATCCTGGAGGCTGTGTCATGTAGACTTCTTCCTGTAAGTCACCATTTAGGAAAGCACTTTTTACATCCATCTGATGAACTTTCCATTTAAACTGAGCTGCTAGGACAAGAACAAGCCGTATGGTACTCATTTTGGCTATAGGAGCAAAAGTCTCCTCATAGTCAATGCCTTCCTTCTGTGAGAATCCTCGAGCCACAAGACGAGCTTTATACTTGTCTAGAGTTCCATTGGCTTTGTATTTCACTTTATATACCCATTTGCAACTAATGGGCTTTTTTCCTTCAAGAAGATCAAAAAGGGTCCATGTGTGATTTTTCTGAAGACTTTGGAATTCAGCTTCCATAGCATGTTCCCACTCAGAAGTTCATCATCCCTGAGATCACCAATGGTTTTAGCCCACCATTTTGGCCGAGAAGTAGAAGAACCAATATCAGGAGGAGATGAAGAAGGTTCAGAAACAATAGGAGCAGCAAGAGAAGGATTAGTTTCCGGAGGAAGTTCAGGTAGTGTATTATCAAACACGGATGCTGCATCATCCCTCCCATCAGGTGGACTTACTGGAAGAAGAACACTGTGTAGTTGATCCTTAGACCACTGCTCAGAAGAAGAAGACTGAAAGAAGCCTCTGTCTTCATCAAATACCACATCCCGACTGCAGCTAAGACGACCAGTGGCTATATCTATCAATCTGTAAGCCTTGTGATGATCACTGTACCCTGTCATCATGAGTTTCTGGCTTTTGGAATCCAACTTAGAGCGCTTAGCAGTTGGAATCCAAACATATGCAATTGAGCCAAAAACTTTGAGGTGACTGATCTTCGGTTTACGACCAGACCAAACCTCTTCGGGAGCCTTCCCTTTAACAGCCTTAGTAGGTGATCGATTAAGAAGATAAACAGCAGTAAAGACTGCTTCAGCCCAGAATTTGTTTGGAACATTCTTGTGTTATAACATAGAGCGAGCCATTTCAACAACTGTGCGGTTGCGGCGCTCAACAACACTGTTCTGCTGGGGAGTGGACGGAGTAGTGAACTGGCGTTTTATGCCATGAGTATCACAGAATTTGGAAAAAGCAGAAGAACAAAATTCCCCCCCATTATCTGTCCTAAGAGTCATGATATTACAGCCAGACTCTTTTTCAACTAAGGTTTTAAACTTCTGAAAGATACTAAATGCATTAGATTTATATTTGAGAAAATATACCCACATTTTTCTGCTGAAATCATCGACAATAAGCAAAAAATATTTGCAAGCAGTGATAGAAGATGTATTCATAGGACCACATATATCAACATGAATTAACTGAAGTACCTTAGATGCGCACCAAGATTCTCCATTCGTGAATGAAGACCGATGTTGTTTGCCAGATTGACAAGCGCCGCATACGCCCAACTGCTGAGTCTGAATGTCAGGTAATCCTGACACAAGTCCATCCCTAGAAAGCTGAGAGAGATACTGCATGTTGAGATGCCCATATCGTTGATGCCATAGAGTGCTGATGGGAGAAACACGAGCTGCTAGAGCCACTTCTAGAAAATCACCAGTGTCAAGAAGCCTGTATAAACCATGATCTTCTAGGCCAACAGCAACTGTAAGGCTAGTCTCCCTGTCGATAATAGAGCATTTGTGCGAACTGAATACTACATCAAGATGAGGGGAGTTCCTCATACTCTGACTGACAGACAGCAGATTAATTTCCATCCCAGGAACATAATACACATTCAGGAAGATAAGTGTGCGTCCACCAGACTGAATTTGAACTGTACCTCTGCCATCTACTGTGTATTTTTCACCTCCTCCAAATACCACGGAATCACTGAAAGGTGAGAAGTCAATAAACCAGTCACGCCTGTGAGAGAAATGGCGTGATGCACCAGAGTCAATGTACCAGGCAGATGATGGAATATGATCGAAAGACCTTTTAGCCATGAAGGCGTAAAAGGCAGAATCTCTCTGCTCGAAATGTTCTGCAACATTTGCTGTCTGATGAAGCCCTCCCTGTTTCTTCTGTTCAGAAGCAATTCTCTGTCGGCAATCTTTCTTCATGCGGCCAAATTTGTGACAGTAGTTACACTGCACATTTTTCTTCCTAGCAGGATCAAAGGACTGAGAAGAACCTTTCTACTGAAAGGACTGAGATGACTGATATTTGGCAGCAAAGGCATTTTCTGAGGAGGCTGATGCTACACCACTACCAAACTGTTGTTTCCATCGATCCTGCTGCATGAGTTTAGTGCATAACTCTAGAAACTTTAGATCAACATTAGTGGCAGTAATGTTTAGAGTTTCTATGAAGTGCTCATAAGATTGTGGGAGACTTTTCAGAGTGATGACTACCAGATCTTCTTCCTCCATGGTGCGACCAATGGCTTCGAGCTGATCTCGAATGTCTTTAATCTTGTTGAGATGTTCCTGTAAAGACATATGTTCGTCCATCATGATGGAGAACAACTGATTTTTGAGAAAGAAAGCTCTGCTCTTGTCGGATATCTCGTGAAGTTCCTTCAACTGTTGCCAGATCTCAGCAGCTGCCTTGCCAGAAGGAATCTGTGGTAACTGATCATCAGCGACAGAGAGCTTGAGAAGCATAACTGCCTCTCGATTTCGATCATCAAACTTATCTTGATCGGTGCCAGCTGTACCAGGGCGGAGCTCCTTTTTGAGAACGAGCTGGTCAAGACGCCTATATTCAAAAATGGTTAACATTCTTTGTTTCCAGATGTTATAATTGCTGCCATTAAAGCGTTGATTGCCTTCTAGCATCAGAATGGTGAGAGAGGCCATCTGTATGTTTCTGGAACACTGATCTGGACAATTCTGCCTCTTAAATCAGATCTTGGCCACCAATTTGAAGAGAAACAAAAAAGGCAACCAAAAAAAAAATAATGCCAAATACTCCAATATGAACAGAGATGACTCAGCCTGATAATGACTGATTTCGATATCTTCTTTTGGTGACAAACTTAGCCTGAAAATATATATATGAGCCAGTCTTTGTACTGCAAATAAAAAAAAAATACTGCGTCTTCAAAGTTCACGCTTTGAAACCCTTGGGAGTTATGAATAATGCTGATTGATTGAAGGCCCGAAAAAAAATTTTGACCAAAAAAAATATCCGCAGCAGAAGAAATTATAACAGTGAATTGAATTTCTTGGAATAACGATTCTGGTCAAAAGTCAAACGTCAAAAGTCGACCGTCGGTACCATATCTCCGGCATTGTCGAGCCTTACCTCGCTCGCGTAGATCATACGCAGCGGAAACAACCTCACGGGTTCGATACGCTGACTATAACAAACAATCAGCTGTCGGCTGTCGGATGCAAACAACCTCACGGGTTCGATTCTTACCTGGCTGTCGAATTTAAATATGCTGACTGTAATAAACAATTCGCTGTCGGATGCAAATTCCAGGTTCGCCTCCAGCGTCTCTGTTCCAACGGTTCTGTGTTCTATTGTCGGGCCGAGAAAAAAAAATTGAGTCTGCCCGTGCTTGCTCCGGAAGCCAGCTTGAGTGAAGATACAACGTAATTTTACGTTTCAGACGTTTGCTCACGCTCCTGGATACTGGCTCGACGCAGACTCGGGTTTTTACTATCCACAGGAATGTTCCGTCATAAAACTGTTTCCCACCGGGCTACGCACAGCGTCACCGGATCACCAAAAACCTATCACGCAAAGTGTCACTGAATCGCGTCACCGGAAATTTTGGCTTGTGAGCCCAGCCTAATCAGAAATTCCTACACAAAATATAGTACATCCTCCAGTACAGCGTGAAAATGACGATGCCAATAGCTGAGATCCGCTCCAAAAAAATTGGAATTCGCACCAATTTTTTTCAAAGAATCCACTTTCTGTATCGAAATAGACGACTGTAAGCTTTTATCACATTGAGCAGAGCCGAAGCTAAGACTCAGTGAAGGCTACCTGGCTTACAGAGGGCTCGACCTTAGAAAGGAATACAGAGAGCACTCAAGAAATTTGGATGCAGAGAGAATAACTGCTCAAGAAATCTCTTTTTTTGGCTCTGATACCATAAAACAGTGCGAAACACGCATATGGAATTCCAAAATGAATTAATTGAATGATTGAGCAACAATACTCAATAATAATACAGAGATATTTACAAAGATAGAAACATCAAGCTTCTATATAAAGAATCAGTTTCATCTAAGAAACTGCTAAAAGAATAAACTTAGCAACAGCTAGAAGAGTGAGCATTAAACTAAAATAGATATATTCTAATAATGTTCGCTGTCATATAATTTTCTGATATAATTGTTACAGCGGTGTATTCAGGGCATAAACACATACAATAAGCCTAAATTCATTAACCAATCACTTGAGGCATTGAACATTAATCTTGTGGTTAAATTGATTGCATATAATTTATTTTTTTGAAGACTGATGGGAAAATTCCAGATCTTATATGTTTGCTACAGCCATTTATGCAGTCATATAAACTAAATAAGAATCATCAAAATTGACTAAAAATCACTCAAATTAATTAGCTAATAATTGGAGCTTAGTTCGCATTAATATTTAGGCACCTTGTTGGTTTATTAAGGACTGAATCACTGATTTTCGTTATTACAGATCTGATATACATAATTTTAAAGTATGATCTGAGCATAATAAATCTTATTTATAGTGTCTAAGCAGTCATATAATCAAGTGAATATCATTGGAAGTTAAATGTATTAATTTTCTAGCTTATCTTTGACATCTTGCATCACTTCTTGACTGCGAATATAAAATTGCAGATCTCTGAATACAAGGTTGTAACGATAATAAATCACATATAAGTCTCTAAAATTGGGTAAGGAAATTTTACAATTCATAATCATTCATGGTTGAAGTGACTTGGGCTTAATTTTATTCATTGGCATCTTTTACACTCTTGCATTCACACAAGTGCTCCAATGAAGTATATAATTTATTAAATTATAAATGAAATACTTATATATACGTGACCATAACAGTGTTATAGAGGGGACGTGACATGGAAGGTGTCATCCGAAGATTAAGCGGTGGGTTGCTGGTGGAAGAGCGGCCACCGCCAAGAAACCTGATAAAAACCACCGAGCAAAATGTTAGAGGGGGATCGGGCAAGGAAGGTAAAGAACAGAGGAAGGGAAAAACTGAAGGAGGAAGGATATCATAAACTGAAATTATCCACAGGAAGAGCACGGATTGTTCTGAGGTTCTGGGCACGGGGGAACAGTCGGCTTCAACTCAGAAGCTTACTGGACTGAGTAGCCAAGTTCTGCTCAGTTTGGCTGGATGGATTCGGTCTTTTGGTTAATTGAAGCAGGGAGTTGGAGGCATCTACAACCGTAGGGGCACAGGTAGGTACCTCAGCAGTTTTGTTAGTTGATTTTGTAAGATTCCAGGAAATTGTTTACAAGTTCATGATATAAACTCCTTTACTGTATTTACATCTATTTTATGGTCTTTACATTTGGTATCAGAGCCCGGTTAAAACCCTTTGACCTTAGAGGCCTTACACCCACCTGCGTTTTCCTGAATTCCCCATAGCACTTAGGGTCCTAAAGTTTTTTGGCTCCTCTATCCAGTCCGAAGAGTTTGAGCGTTGATTTCCTGGTGATATTATCAATTTCGTTGAATTTTCTGGAGTTCCGCCTATTTGGACCAACTTTGAAATATGAAAACTGTACCGAAATTGTGATCTTTAAATTTGGCCCGCTCCAGAGCTACAAGTGCTCGAGATTGAGCTCTCAGAATGTCATTAGCTGATATATTTGTAGCCGTGGGAACCTTGCAGTAAGCTACTGTAGGTGCACTTTCAATAGTTTTCAAGGAAATAGTGACACAAATTGATGAGGATATGCATTCAATCACTTCTTAAACAAAGGCATAATATATACATCAATCTCAATATCATTCATATACCCTTGTACCCATTATTGCAGCCAAATGCAATATTTTTCATCGCTGGAAATGACGCAGAAAAACTAGCAACTCACTTTTAAAATTCTGAGTTTGTAATATAAATGTGCAATGCAGAAATAAATGATAACCTGGAGATTTCTTCAGCCCTTTAACACACAAGAAAAATTCCAAAAAAGAAGATGATATTCTTTGATTTCTACTTCAGGTACAGTGCCAGCAAACAACTCTTCAACAGGAAATCGTCCTCTTAACATTGATGACAATGAGACCATACACAGACCAGCAAGAGAGAGTTTGTTTGGCTGCTTCATGTAGATGATAAACAGCTCAAAAAGTATCAGATTCAACCCCAGCCTTCTGTTGCTGACTACAGCTAGCATACCAATGGAACTTTGCTCTGTCATCAGCGTCTAGGCACAAATTTGTTCCCTGGGAATGGATAACTCGTCCTCTTTTATTTTCTGCCATAAACCCAGCTCTTTAAGGTGGAAAACTCAGCCCCTTTAGACTACAACAAACTCAGCCCAAATGCTTGAGGAAACTTGGCCAGATTCACAGGAAAAGAGCTGGACCTCTTCACTGTACAAACCCACCAAAAAAAAAACTAGGAAACTTGGCCACTCTAACGCCATTTAACCGGCTTTCCAAACTGTACTGTATAAACTAAATCGTATATATTTTAAAACTTTTGGCAGTCTGAGTATTGAACCCGAGACCGTCCGTAGGTTGAAAGCTGCACTGTTGTATGGATTGTCGTGGGTTCGACCCACAGATCCGCCACAAAATTTTAAAACCCGTTCACAAAATTTTATATATAATCAAACTCGTCCGCTTGGTGAACAGTTAAGACTGTGCGTTCATATCTCTGGGCCACCCGACATAAGGATACACCGTGGATTGAACACGCGACCTGCGAGTTGTCGTCAAACCTTACTTAGGTTACACACATTAATTCATTGGACCCGTGGCATTATGCCTCAGGAGTCAGCACGCGTCAGCAGTGTGAACCTGCGGGGTATGCATGCAATCGTAGCGCGGGAAGCTGTGGGTGTCGTGTTCAATCCAAACCAAAAAAAAAGTATATAAATTAAATCATTAAATCAGGCATCCAATTTTGTCGGCAGAATGGCATGCGATAATAGGTAGAGCTACAGTACCTTTACGCTATAGAAACTAAATTAGTATATCTATTGGACTAATAACAATGAACCACGTTTAAGGAAAAGGTTTTGTTAATTTGATTTATATAAAAGACTTAAATGGGGTTTGATTGAGCATGTAGAATAAGAATAATTTATTTTAAAAAAATGAAAAAAGAAATGAAATGTTATGAGGAGATGAATTAATTTAAATTTAGAAAATCAAATATATTTTTTATTTTGAGTAGTGTATAGAAGAAAATCTCAAATTTTTTTTTGATTCAATTTTTTTAATGTAAAATTTGATGGAAGGAAATTAAATCTCTCAAAATTCAAATTTTTTTTGAGTGCAAAACTTGAAGTAAACTTGATTTGACTTTTCTCACTTTTTGATAGTTTTAATTATAACGAATCTATGTTAGTTCCTAATAATATTTTTTATATATTATATAATTTTCATATCTCTATATATATATATATATAAACTACCAGCCTACCATAATTTTTATGTAAATATTTTAAATTTCTTCTATGAAATTGTAATGAATATGTTATAGTTATAATTGATATTCCGATAGTATACATCTAACTATGTGTGTCCTTCTTTAAAGGTAATGGTTAGTTTAAGGTGTGATGGGTGTGTTGATAATGTACATTATAACGAGATATTTAATATTTAATTTTGTGAATGTTAGTAATTAATTTTGGATGTTCTACCTTAGGCATTAATAACCATACACTTCTGCATTATTTCATAATAGGATAGAATACCCTACATTAGAACAAGGAGGTCGCAAGACCATCCTCCTTGACCTCAGTACCAATAAGATCTGCCTAGCAGATAAAAATAGCAAAAAAATTATACCCGTTTATCAATGTAAAATTGCAAAAGAAAACTATATGTTAGATCTGTATGTCTACCTCAAATTTTTACAAAATTTTATTATGTCCACAGGGAACATTACAATGGTAAGGACATACGAGCGACGTCGACGTGATCGGGTAGCATCACCATCATTAATGCCACCACTGTCATCATCGTCATCCCCACCACCACCACCATCATCGTCGTCTCCACCGAAACCATCATCAACACCAATCGCTCCAACACCGGAGTTGACCGTGATAATGAACTCATTGGAAGCCTTATTGAAAACATTAAAAGGGTCAACTATGGCTAAGAACAAAGAAGAACTTCAACCCTTAGCAACCAATTCAGCGAAACCAAAGATCCAAAGAAGATATTTCTAGGGAGCTTCAAAAAATTAAACTTCCAGAATTTTCAGGAGGTCGAGTAGGTGAACGCGCTGAGACATGGCTAGAAGGAATGAATAGATGTTTTAGATTAAGAGAATATTTTTCTTCTGCAAAAACAAAAATTGTTGTATTTCAATTAAAGGAAAGTGCCTTGATTTGGTGGGGAAATCTGGAAAAACAACTGCACTTTACATCGGATAATGTCCCTTGGGAATTGTTCGAGGAAAGATTCCGCGCAAAGTATTTACCCCCATACTTTCAACAACAAGAAGCCAGAGCCTTCCATACCTTAGTTCAAGGTAATAAAACAGTGGAAGAATATGAGATAAGGTTTATGAAGCTTGTAAAATAAATTCACTACTTAGATTCTGATGAACGTCAAGTTGAATGTTTCATATTTGGGTTAAATCCTCGCAACAGGGCCTTGGTGAGCATGTGGAAACCATCATCAGTAGTTGAGGCAGTAGAATGTGGTCGATATGCAAAAGAACATCTAAGAATCAAAAAGGGTGTAGGACCAGCAGAATCTTTACAATCAGGATTTCCAGGAAAGACTCCACGAAATTTCTTCAGGGGAGGTAGCTCAAGGCCACCTTATAGATTTACCTCAAGAAATGTAGGAACAAGAGCTCCCATGGCAGTTAATACTATAGTCGTTGAATCATCAAATACCAATCCATGGACATCTCGTGGAACTACCAATAGAGGAAAAAATTCGAGGAGAAATAACATGAGAGGACGGAGCTCTTTATCTAGAAATTCACATCATGATTCAAGAGGATCAACGCAGGTTAATTGTTGGGGATGTGGAGGACCGCATTTTCAACATGATTGTCCAGAAGCTTCGTCAAGTATATTGCATAGGACTGGAAAGGAACCAATATCAAATAATCAAAGTAATCATAGAATTCATGCAGTAGTCAACAATGACCAAGCAGCACATCAATCCATTGTAGTGGAATCTTCAGGGATTATTAATGGTATAAAACTCAAAATCTTATTTGATACTGGTGCCACAGATAGTTTCATTTCGTCATATGCATTAAACGAATGTGGGTTGGCAGCTCGTAGACAAAATGATTTCAGACAGGTAGAAATGGCCTCAGGAGAACCCAGTCCATAGACTTAAGTGTGGATCAATGCAAAATTGACCTAGGAGTCTGTACGACTAAACTGAAAGTCTATGTGACGGCCTTAAGAACTTATGATCTTGTCATAGGTATGGATTGGCTAGAAGCTCATCAAACTTGGGTAGATTGTTATGGGAAAAGAATTCTAGGTATAAATGATGAAGGAGAAGCAATCCAAATTCAAGGAATCAAGAGAAAAGTATCTTTACGCTACATATCAGCAATGAAAATGAAGCGTTGCTTAAGAAAAGGTTGTCAGGCATATGTAATTCAAGAAGTAAAGAAAAAGCGCCATCCTTAGAACAATATCCGGTGTTAACTGAATTTCCGGATGTATTTTCAAAGGAACTACCAGGATTACCCCCTGTAAGAGAGTTAGACCTCACTATTGAATTAAAACCTGGTACTCAACCAATCTCTAAAACACCTTATAGAATGACAGCTCCAGAACTTCAAGAATTGCAAATTCAATTGAAGGAACTATTGGATATAGGACATATTCGATCCAGTATATCACCCTGGAGTGCTCCTGTAATTTTTGTCAGGAAGAAAGATGGATCCTTAAGATTATGCATAGATTATCAAGACTTGAATCGAGCTACAGTAAAGAATCAATATCCTATGCCTCGAATCGATGATCTTTTTGATCAAATGAAAGGAGCTACTGTCTTTTCAAAAATTGATCTTCGATCAGGCTATCATCAGCTAAGGATTTCTGAAAGCGATATTTCTAAGACCGCATTCCGGACACGTTTTGGACATTATGAATTTACTGTGGTACCATTTGGATTAACAAATGCACCAGCAGTATTCATGAATCTTATGAACAATGTTTTCCGCGAATATCTTGATCAATTTGTAAAAGTCTTCTTAGATGATATTCTCATCTATTCCAAGAATAAAAAAGAGCATGAAGATCATTTACGAATAGTGTTATCCTGCCTTAGAAAACATCACTTGTATGGAAAATTATCCAAATATTCATTCTTTCAGGAAAAGATTCATTACTTAGGTCATATCATATCAGGCGAAGGGATTTCAGTAGACCCTGAGAAGGTAAAAGCAATCATGGAATGGCCAATACCGAAAAACGCACATGAATTACGAAGCTTTATGGGTTTAGCCAGTTACTACAGAAGATTTGTGGAGGGATTTTCCAAAATTACAAAGCCGATTACAACCCTTTAGCGTAAAGGTGTTAAGTATGAATGGACTGAGGAATGTAATAAGTATTCTCTGAACTCAAAATACTACTGACCAATGCACCAATCTTAAAAGTCCCTGATATGGACAAAGATTTTACGGTATGTACTGATGCATCCAAACAAGGGCTAGGTGCAGTATTGATGCAAGATAGAGGAGTAATAGCATATGCCTCCAGAAAGTTAAAACCTCATGAAGAACTCTATGCTACTCATGATTTAGAGTTAGCCGCTATAGTACTAGCTTTAAAGATTTGAAGACATTATCTAGTAGGGCGAATTTTTACGCTTAAAAGCGATCATCAAAGTCTACAACATTTGTTCACCCAAAGAGACTTAAATGCTAAACAAAGACGATGGAGTGAATTCCTAAGTGCATATGACTTTGAAATATCATATATTAAGGGAAAAGAAAATGTAGTAGCAGATGCTTTAAGCAAAAGACCTCGGATATTCTCTCTCATACCTATCAAAGTAGACTTAAGGCAATGAGTACTAGAATATCTCATAAAAGATAACTAGTATTTAAAGGTGAGATTTGGTCTTGAGGGTAAAAAGCCAAAAAAATCTAAGTTTGAAGGATATGAACTAGAAGATGATGGAATATTACGATTCCATGGAAGGATGTATATTCCTGATAATAAGGATCTTCGAGACACTATCCTTAAGGAAGCCCACAGAGCAGTATATTGTGCACATCCTAGAGTAAAGAAAATGTATTTGGATAGTAAAAAACTCTTCTTCTGGTCGGGCATGAAACGTGATATCGCTCAATTTGTTGCAAAACGTTTGGAATGTCAACAAGTAAAAGCAGATCATTATCATCCAGCGGGTCTCTTACAACCTCACAACATTCCTATGACCAAATGGGAGATTATTTCTATAGATTTTATCACTAGGCTACCTCTTACTTCTCAAAGACACAATGCCATTCTGGTAGTAGTGGATAAATTAACAAATAGCACCCATTTCATTCCCGTAAGAGATACTTACGAAGTTGTTGATGTAGCGTGAGTATTCATAAATGAAATTATCAGATTTCATGGAGTACCTAAGAAGATTATATCCGATAGAAATTCACGATTCACTTCAAGATTCTGGACTTGCATGCAGTCAGCCTTAGGAACTCAACTAAATTTAAGCACTGCTTATCATCCTGAAACTGATGGGAAAACAGAAAGAGTAAATCAAGTACTTGAAGATATGTTGAGAATGTATGTTATGGATCAGCGATCACACTGGGAAAAGTACATATCCTTAGTCGAATTCGCATACAATAACAGTTACCACACTTCGATTGGAATGCCTCCATTTGAAGCGTTATACGGTAGACCTTGCAAAACACCGTTAAGTTGGGACAGGTTAGAAGATTGAGTGATAATAGGACCAAAGTTAATCCAAGAAATGGAAGAGCAGGTAAGACAAATTAGACAGTGGTTAAAAGAAGCACAGGATAGACAAAAGAGTTATGCTAATGCTCACAGGACGGATAGGAAGTATGAAGTAGGGGATCAGGTTTTCATCCGCATCAAACCAAATAAAAGACCTATTCGATTCGGAAAAATGACAAAATTGTCACCCCAATTTATTGGACCATTTAAAGTCATGGAAAGAGTTGGACTTGTCGCCTATCGTCTAGCACTGCCACCTCACTTGCATAAAATTCATAATGTATTTCATGTATCTGTATTAAGACATTATATCGCTGATCAATCTCATAACCTTCAATGGAAGGAACTGCAGGTATCGGACGAGGGAATCATATCGGTCGAGCCATTACGTATACTAGAACGTAGGGTTCGACAGCTCAGGAATCGTCTGGTAGACCAAGTTAAGGTCCAGTGGGACAAATATAGTCCTCGATCAGCTACTTGGGAAGATACAGAGAACATATGTCAAAAATACCCTAATCTGTGTCAATTTTGAAGAACTTTAAACTATGTTTTGTATATATTTACTTTACTGCAAATCAGAGACTCGTAACCATTTTGAATGATCATATATAAACGTGAATTTTTATGACATAATATCTGTTTAAATTCCGCTGGTACATGGATACCAACACTGAATATGTTATTGATCTTACTAAATCATAGTTGTCAAAGTAAAGTTTAAAATATTTAAGTGATTTTGCTTCTAATGGGAATTAATATATCATAATTTTGTTTTAATTATGCGTATCAATATGATTGATGAGATAGAAATCAAAGAATAATTACATTTTAATATGAAAATCAATGACATGAATAGAATATGGCAAAATATGTTATACTGTAGTTAATATATGTGAAATATACATAAGATATTTTGAATATGTTAATGCACATTTTATAAATGCATGGGCAAGTGTTTATGATTGCAGATAATATCCGTTACCATAATGACCACGTGATGAGAGAACCTCAGAACAACTAAGGCTCAAAGAGATTCTATGATAGGGTATTAACCCTAATTCTATTGGGAGGGGTGGAGGTGTTGTCCACCGTTTATCCTCCAAACCCTGAAGTCATGGGAGGACTGTGCGAATCGCGCTCCCCTAGATGTGTGATGATGATTGTCGGATGCCTACTGGGAATCAGGTCGGTATAACCAATGTTGTCATCCTTAGAGTTTATGAATGGTTATATCAGTAAAACTGACGCCATGGCATACTCCAGTAGAAGACGGATAGGATGGGAGCGAAAGAGATTAGGAAGGATAGGATGATTTTAGAATAGCTTGAGAACCTGGTTAGGGCAAGGCATGACCATTAAAATAATAAACCTAAAAGTATTCAAAACACCAATTTTATAGTATCCTTACATTAAATAAAAATTTAACCTTGATTTATAATCCTAAAAAAAAAATGTACTAATTGCTATAAAAACTCTAACTTCGGGACAAATTTTTCTGAGGGGGAGTGTATGTAACGACCTATCTATATAAATTATATATTTCAGATTACTAATAAGAATAAATTTATTAATTAATAATGATTAGAAAATATATATATATATAAGAATTAATATAATTTTATACTTAATTTAAAGTACTTTAATAAATCAATAGAATTATATAATTTATTAAATTATAAATGAAATACTTATATATACGTGACCATAACTGTGTCATAGAGGGGACGTGACATGGAAGGTGTCATCCGAAGATTAAGCGGTGGGTTGCTGGTGGAAGAGCGGCCACTGCCAAGAAACTTGATAAAAACCACCGAGCAGAATGTTAGAGGGGGATCGGGCAAGGAAGGTAAAGAACGGAGGAAGGGAAAAACTGAAGGAGGAAGGATATCATAAACTGAAATTATCCACAGGAAGAGCACGGATTGTTCTGAGGTTCTAGGCACGGGGGAACAGTCGGCTTCAACTCAAAAGCTTACTGGATTGAGTAGCCAAGTTATGCTCAGTTTCGCTGGGTGGATTCGGTCTTTTGGGTAATTGAAGCAGGGAGCTGGAGGCATCTACAACTGCAGGGGCACAGGTAGGTACTTCAGCAGTTCTGTTACTTGATTTTGTAAGATTTCAGGAAATTATTTACAGGTTCATGATATAAACTCCTTTACTGTATTTACATCTATTTTATGGTATTTACATGTTTAAGGGGCATATTGGTGATTTATTTATTATAATCTTGGAGATTGTTAATTGTCTTAAGTAGCATTAACCTTGTCTTTGAGTAATTATCTATTTATATTACTGTTGCATTTCTCTAGCACTGTTAAGCTTAAACACTTTCTCTTGTGGTTGAGATTTTATTCATTTATTGTTTAAGTACCTTATTGTTCTTAATTGAAAATAATTGTCATTAAGTACTTAACAAATTAAGTAATCTCACCTTAAGACCACTCATCCATCTTGCATATCATTCTAAGACTAGTCTTGCATTTAATAATTTACCTCCAAGCATAAACTTGGTTGATAGAAAGATAGCAACACCTTTCTCATCTAGCTTGAAGAGCCTAGCATCTTTGTAATGGTTAACATGATGAACTTGCAGTGATCAGAGCCTCGGTCTCTACAACGTCGGAGGCACCGGGGGGTTAGTACTTAAGGGGAGGTATTGTTAATCAAGACTTTGCTTGCTTTCCCTTGGCCTCTTTCTCAGAACCTACTCTAGAGACTAGCTTCAAAATAGTTAAGAAGAAAGATACATCTAGAATAGGCATATAATTAAAAGCAATCAAATTTTTGCATCACACCTAGATTCTAGGATTTGCATAACATCTAAAGTAGATAAGCATTTAAGCAACGGTTGTTCATCCGGTCATTTGTTTCTTAATTGATCTAAAAGAAAGGTGACTCCATAAGGCACTGGTCTCACATCTAATTCTAATCTAATCTATAAACTTGATAAATCAACCAAGTGGCTAGGCCATTCAATTGTGTCTCTCGGACTCGTTGGTTTCCAACTTGTCTCTCATTTCCTTCTTTCATAGGGACTACCCACCATAGCTTGTTGTTGGGAAACAGCTAGACAGAGAGTTTAGGGATCAGGGTGACAGTCTGAGCGACAACAAGAGCCACACTTGAAGATGTCGAAGGACATGGAGCAGCAAAAGGTACTTTCAGACAAAGCAAAAAAACAAAGAGATACTCAGGATATGCAACATATATGACGAAAGTAATTGAAGCAGAACCAACCACATTTGATCAAGTCGTTAATCATGATGAATGGAAAAAAGCCATGCAAGAAGAATATCAATCAATCATGAAGAATGAGGCTCGGGAAATTGTTCCTAGACCTAGTGACTTAGTTTTTGTAGCATCGGATGTGTCCTAGCCACGAAATTTTGTGGAGAGGCTAGAATACATGAGATCTCCAAAACCCAAAAATCATTTCTGGAAATTCCACCTAGAAATGACTTAATTAGATTATTAGTAATTTTTTAAATATTTCTTAAGTCTAAACTTAAGGAATACGACTAATTAATTAGCAAGTTATGGTGTGAATCTTCAAGAAACTCACACAAATCGACTTCAAGTTAATCCTATCCATCGATTAAGATCTAATCTTGGTCGTTGAAGTCTCAACAAAGGATTATAAGAAGAAGTCGATGGGGATTTGAGAAATTAATTCAGTAGTTCGATTTCTTGGCAAATTGATTTCCTGAGTAATAGCAGTCAGTTGTCGGAGAGCAAGCCAGTGAGATCGAAGCAATGAAAGAGGGGCAGAGACAATGAGGTTGGAGGAGACATTCCAGATCCAGCAAGTACAGTTGTAGAGAAAGGCAGAGATTTCTCCAGGAAGCAGCGCAGAAGCTTTAGTGAGCAAGTTCAATTTTGTTGGGGTGAAGTTGGATTTCAGTTCCAGAGGCCAGAAAGCATTTCCAAACTGTTTGAGGACCAGTTTCCCAGTCAACAGAAGACTAGACAGCATGATCTTCAGTTGTTCAAAGCAGAATGTGTAGCAGACCGTGTTGGTGTGACGTAGTAGATGCGCAAATCTAGGAGGACGGCTTGATTTTCAGAGAGTTGTTGAGTGTCAGGATTGCTCGGAGTGAGGGTAATTTCCCTTAAGATATTTTTGCCAGTATTTTCTCTACAGGATTGCTTGTATTCGGCATCCAAATTATTGTACTCAAATTTAACTGTTGCTTAATAATAAAACCCTTAGTTGTTGCACTAGTTTTCCCGAGTTTGTTTTTTCCGGGGACATTTGTCCAAAAATAACTGTCATTTTATGTGTGTGTGCTAGTATTTCTTCTAATGCTTATTACTTTTGTAGTTTATTTGCATAGATTGCAGTGTGATTGAAGTGTTTGTTGTAGTACATAGTAAATAAATTGTTAAAAGTAATTTAACAATTAGGAAAATTATTTACAAATGCTGCAATACGAATCAGGTGACCAATTTTTCACAGTGAAAAATTTCTTGTCACCTCTAAATGGATCTACAAAATCAAACATGTTGTTGATGGGAGTATAGATAAATACAAAGCAAGATTTCTACCAAGGGGTTTCTTTCAAAAGGAAGGTGTGGACTACAAAGAAACATTTTCTCCTATAGCCAGGTACACTACCATTAGATCCTTGTTTTCTTTAGCAGCTACCATGCGATGGAAAAACCACCATATGGATGTCAAAACAACTTTCTTGAATGGAACCATAGATGAAGAAGTGTACATTGAACAACCGGAAGGTTTTGAGATACATAACAGCATATCTCATGCCTGGAGATTGAAAAAAGCTCTATATGGCTTGAAACAAGCACCCAAAATTGGTATACTAAGATGGGATGCTATCTTTTAAGGATTGGATTTGTCAAAAGAGTTGCAGGCTCCAACCTCTACATCAAATTAGTAAAGAATGAACTAATCATTATTCTATTATATGTGGATGATTTACTCCTTACAAGTGTGGAGCATAGAATTCAAAAATGTAAGAAGATGTTGGCAACAGAGTTTGAAATGAAAGATCTAGGACTTATGAATTATTATTTAGGCTTGGAATTTTGGCAAAAACCTAGAGAGATATAATTTCGTTAAGGAAAATAGATTATCAAGATTCTACAAATGTTTAGTATGATGGATTCCAAGCACAAGACAACTTCAATGATCACTAATTTAAGTTAAGAAGTCATTGATCCCACATGTTATCATCAGTTGGTTAGCTCATTGATATATTTGGTGAATACTAGACCTGATATATGTTGTCGTAAGTGTTCTAAGTCAATTTCAGTTGGAGCCACATCATGATCATTGGATAGCTACCGAGCATATCTTGAGGTATTTGTGTGGGACTATTCATCACCACCTAAAGTATGATGGCAAGGAAATCCGATTAACAAGTTTCACCAATTCTGATTAGGGTGGCACTGAGACGGATGGAAGAAGCACAACTGGTAGTTGTTTTAGTCTGGGATCCGTAATGATTTCATGGATAAGTCAAAAACAAGACTTGGTTGCTTTGAGTAGTGTGAGGCTAAATATGTTGTTGCTTGTGAGGTTGGAAAAGAAGCAGTTTGGCTAAGGAAGCTTTTATCAGATTTGTTTGGAGGGCCCTTGGATCCCACAGTTATAAATTGTGATAACCAAAGAAGCATCAAAATGTTTGAGGACCCTGTGTTCCATGCTAGGACTAAGCATATTAATGATAGGTACCACTATATTAGAATTTTTGGTACAATATGGAGTCATGAAGTTATAGTATGTTCTGAAAATGAACAAATAGATGATGTGTTGACGAATCTCTCCCCAACAAGAAGTTTGTATATTTTAGAAGCATGCTTGGATTGGTGGATATCTCTGATTTGATTAAGAGGGAGAGATGAGTACCTTAGGCTACGTTCCTGCCTGATGGTACTTGGGACGATTGCTTGATGAAGTTAAGAGTATTGATAAAAAAAATGCCAACATTGTCAAAGAGTTGATCACATGGAGAGTCAATGTTTTGATCTCCATCCTTGTCTTCATTGTGGGGAGATAAATCACCTATCACAAAGATGTTGAAAGTACAAGAATGCTAAGAATGGAATCAAGAAGTAAAGAAGTTGCATAAGTCCTAAAGTTTGCAGAGGTAAAGATTAAGCTTCCTCAAGAAATGAATAAGGTGTGAAAATTTCATCTATCACAACAACTGGAAATTATTTTTCTAATTGTTAATTTATTTATCAATTTATTTGTTGTCTGCTACGGCAAATATCAAATAATTCACACTGTGATTTTCACAAATAAACTGCAGAAGAAAATAGCACTGGAAACTGAGAAAATCTAGCACACACATAAAATTTACATAGTTATTTTTGGACAAAGGTCCCTGAAAAACCCAACTTGGGAAAACTAGTGCAATAGTTAGGGGCTTTTTTATTATCCAGTAGTGAGAAATTTTGAGTACAATAATCTGGATGCCGAAATTTGCCTATCCTACAGAGAAAATACTGACAAAAAAATCTAGAGGGAAATTACCCTCACTCCAGGCAATTCCAGCACTGAACTGCCTCTGAAAAGAAAGTCGTCTAACTGTGTCTGCGCAGGCCCTGCGTCAACCTGTAGCTGCCTCCTGCAACTACTGCCCAAATTGTCTGCTAATCAAGCTGTCCTTCCTGCTGCTAGCTGGGAAAACGTCTCTCCAGCACTCTGGAACCTCTGTCTGGCTTCTCGAACTAAAAACATCTACCCTATTCAGCAAATCAAACTACCCTCTAAGGCTTTTGCGGTAGGACTACACAGCCTCTTGGAGAAACTTCAACCCCTCCGCAAATCCACTCGCTGGAACTGGAAAACTTCCTCCAGCTTCACTGTCCCTGCCCCTCACTGCCTATGCTGCTACTCTCTGGCGTTCCGGCCACTGCTACTGCTCTCTGGAAATCAAAATACCAAGGAAATCGAACTACTCAAGTGTTCAAGTGTTTTCTCCAAGTGCCCATAGACTTCTTCTTATAAACCTTTCTTGGGGCTCCAATAGCCAAGATTAAAATTTAATCAAGGGCTAGAATCATATCGGAGTCGATCAGTGTGAGTTTCTAGAGAATTCTCGCCTTGACTTAATAAATTCTGATTAATTAACCAGTTTTCCTAAGTTTAAACTTAGGAAACATTAAAAAATAGGTTAATTATCTAATTAAGCCATCTCTAGGTGGAATTTCCAGAAACGATTTCTCGGTTATGGAGATCTCATGTATTGTAGCCTATCCACCAAGTTTCGTGACTAGAACACATCCGATACTACAAAAAATAACACTCCCTCTTAGCGAGGACTATGTTCTAGTGTTGCATACCTTGCTACAACACCTTGTCTTTGTATCATCCTCTGTCATTTTGTTGATGTCTGGCTACTGTTTGTTGAAGAAAAGGGTAATTACGTTCAGTATTTGTCAATGTAATTTTGATATTTGTACTTCTCAAGAAAAAAATTATTATTTTTATAAATTATATGAATGAGTTTCTTGCTCACTTTATAGGTCTAGGAAAGTCAAAGAGGCAAAATTATATTGAAGAGCTCTTCTTGAGCATTTATGTAATGAACATGAGTCAACCTAGTGTCAAGCAGCCCTCCAAGACAAGCACCATCCTTCAAAGAAGAAGCCTACAAACAAAGCAATGAAAAGACATCATGTTGGCCTGCAAAAATATATTAAATAACTAAAGGATGACATGTCGGTTCACCTGGATAAGTCGGCTCAAACTGGAGACATTACCACTATATATACCCAGCTAGGGCATCCGCAAAAGACACAGGAAAATCTCAGATATCTCTGAAGTTTTCAGAGGTATAGTTCAGGACTTTGGATGGCACATTAAGACAGAAAATCTTGGATAGCTTAGTGAAGACAGTGTCTCGAACTTGTCTAAGATATCTCACAGGATCTCGGAAATTATGATAGAGCCTCCTCCTTGATGGCACAGTGTCGATGAAGGAGAAGATTTCATTGAAGTAAACCACAGTAGCATAAACATGATGGGAAGATACTCTGTCTCAAGAGTGCAGTAATATGATCTCAATGAAGACACAAACATAAGAATATAATCTTAGTTAAGGGTGCAACCATGAGACAGTCATGATCTCGATGAAGTTAAGGACAAACATCAATCATATATGTGGAAACCTCGTTGAAGATTTCGATAAAGGAGCAATCCTAAAGCAGCGATGATGATGATCTCAGTAGTAACAAAGGAAGAGGATTGGTGTCTTAGTCTTGGAGTGGCATAGAGGGTCAAGTATAATGGTCTTGGTGTTCGTCAATTAGAATCTCTATAAGAAGAATTATGTGTAGTTTTTCCTCTCCAAGAGGGAGAGGTTTTGGCCCTGGCAGAATGCCAACTTCTTGTGTTCTTGTCTCTTTGGTTTGGTAGCAGTTTGATGAAGTAAACACACACACTCATAATTTGAAGAGACCAAGATAAGATAAATAGTAAAATCATTTCACAAATTGTTATCAAGTATAGAAGAATCTATCTAATGCTAACTGCCCTAGATTCTTCAACAATGTTGCCCACCAACCATTGCATAACTTTGATGTTGCATCTGTGTTGCTTCTGACACTGCTATGTTGCTACCAACTCTGCATCTGCACTGCAACTCCCTCTCATTTGTTGTTGTTGCTACTACAACAACTGCAACTGAGAAGCATCCAAAATACTGAGTCAACTGTGTTCAGTATGATGTATCTGTCTTCCGAGTCTTGACTTCTACTAGCCTTTGCACTGTCACTGAAGAATCTGCACTGCTGCTGACTCTACATTATGCCACTTTGCATTGCTGCCAACTCTGCATTGTGCTCCCCAGCACTTGACTGCTACTAGTCTGCAACTGTCACTCTGGAATCTGGCTGCATCTCTGACACTGATCCATCTTACAACTGAAAATTGTGGGCCCCCATAGCCAAGTAATGATCCTATGAGGTGGACTCCTCAATAGACCCTGCCCGATCTTTGCAATTTTTAGGACTACAACTCCAAGTCACCCCACCTCTCTCCTGGAGGTATGGCTGCAAACATGGCAAACTCTTCTCCCAACTTGAAAGACAGTTTGTCAATCTTCGCTGACATCGCTGCCTGGTCCTGCTTCTCCTGCTTGTCCTTATTCCTCAGAGGATACTACATGTTGTAGTGACCGAACTCACCACATCTGAAGCATTTGACCTTTGACAGATCCTTCTTCTTCTTCTTCTACTCCCCCTACCCCTAATTGGGACCCATAGATGCTAGGGCTACATTCTCCTCCTCACTCTTCACAATTGTGTTGCTGCTGCCACTGATGGTACTCTAATCGAGCCCGTCTCAATTCCTCCAGCTAAAGATCGGACCACATCCTGCCCCACCTTGGCAAGGAATCTCTACCCAAGATGCTCTGGACAAATACCTGGTAATCCTCTGAGACACTATTTAGTGGCAACGTACAAGCTCAGTAAGTTGAGGTGCAGACCCAACAATTGCAAGTTACTCTCGAACTTCTTGAATCCGAGTAAAAAAGGCATCTATGCTCTCGCCCTTCTGCATTCTAGTGTTCCTCAAATTCTTTGGAGATACATCTTCCGTTGCTCAGAAGAACTCTGAAATAGATTAAACAAAGCATCCCACATCACCTTGGCCATCCCTTTTTCTACCACATGTGAGACTAGAAGATCTCAGAAACCATCCAAAATCATCCTCTTGGCCTTTGCCATTTCCTTCTTGTACTCCTCTTGTTAATCAGGGTCTTAGGGAACTACTACCCCAATCTTTGCATAGGTCTTCAAACCATATTCATCTAGAAGGAATAACATCCTAGCCTTCCAAATGGCATAGTTGGAGGCTCCCTCCAATCTATCTTGGTCTATGAAGCCTGTTGTGGCCATCTCTAATTCTGTCGAAAACTCCCTCTTTCCTTTTGCTTGGTTGTTAGATTTGCTATAAGCACTCCCTTCTGGAGTGAGGAAATCTACACTCAACTATTGCCAATCTGCCTGGAAAAATCGAACTTTTGAAAACCGAAGTCCCATGAGAGAAATTTTCCCTCGGTGTGTGCAATTTCTCTTCTACCCGATGTTGATTCTGCTACTGCAAAACTTGTTACGAACATAAAATTGTATAAAATAAAATAAACATAAATAAATATAAATAATGATTATTTAAATAGTCATTAGTTAACTGAAAAGACATGCATGAAAGAACACTTGCCTAGGTATAGCAAGGCCCCATTGTAACATTCGATCATCCTTGTACATTTTTATATATATAATAGATTATTCTTACAAATAACTTTTGTGTATTTTTACATTAAAGTCAACAAGCTACAGTTTTGTTGCTTCAGTGGTATCAGAGCCATGCGAGACTTTGAACATTATCCTTCACACAATATAACCATGCGAGTCTTTGAACGTTGTTCGGCGCACAATATGCCATTAAGTTTTCGCCCTGAATACATTGAGCAGTTTAGTAAAATTCAAGAAAAGCTTCAGCAATGGGAAAAATCATATGCAGAAGTTATAGCGCGTCTAAAGGAAATCGATAATAAGGAAGATAGTACCGACAATGAAGAAATGAAACAAGGTGAAGCAGAAGAAGAAGATTTTGATCAGAATGATGATAATGAAAATGAAGATGTAATAGATAATAATGAATATGAGAATGATATAGATCAAGATGATGATCCAAATGATGATGATGATGATAATTATGAAGATGACATGTTTCAAAAAGAAAAAGTGGATTATGGGAGAGAGGAGGAAGAAAACCATGATCAAAATGAGTAAAATAATGCACAAAACATTACATTTAATAATGGTGAAGATAAACTTGGTCGTAGTAAAGGAGATCCACATGAAGATGAAAATGATCTCAACAACGATTGTGATGAGAAGGGAGATGGAGAAAACCATAATGATGATGACATTGTTATTATATCTGAAGGAAAAACAAAACCTCTGTCAGCAGAGGCAGCAAGGGTTGTTGATACTGTGACATCAGCAATATTCCGCAAAATTGCTAAAACCACTTCTATAGAGAAAGAAGGATGGTTACATAAGTATTGCAGATTTTCTAATGCACCAAAGGAATCCCACTGCAGAGATAAGGATATATTAGAGCTTGTACAGGAGGAAACACTAGCAATCAGAAATAAAATGATTGACATTAGTTTCAAGATCAGAGAGGACGAGGAAGAAAATCATAACGCCTTCATGAACATCAATCCTGAATCAGTAACTGGAGCTGATAAAAAAATGGGCAGGATTTATTACGATGTCCTATCAGAACTGATCATGCTCCAAACTATGAAACTCCTGCATCAAAGCAAGACGAGTAATAACAGTAACCAGCAAGGACAAAAATCTGCCTGTACTGCTTTTGTAAGGGAATTTGACAAATATCAAGAGAATGATATTTGAAATAGCTTGACAGAGCACTATGGAAAATATGGAAATGGTTTCAAGAAATGTACAAGGTTAGTTATGGAAAGCCAAGTGGGTGTCAAGTTCAGAAAGGAAGGCCTTGTGGTGGGAGGAATTATCCAGGATGGCATTTTCAACTCTTAATTTTTATTGTTTCTGTTTATTCATTCTATCATTGCGTAGTTTGGATTGGCAATTGTGGATACTGCCTCTATCCTGTACATTTTAGAAACAAAGCAGAACCCAAAGCCGAAATTATGATTATTGACATTCCATAACCAAAGTTGTTTACAAACGTTCATGCAAGCCTCCCAGGTGACCAACCTATGCGCCTCTTTGTCAGGGTCTCTAATGAGAAGAACAGGTTCAATTCCACCACAATTATCGCAGTTCCTGAGGGAGATTTCAGAGGTAAATCACAGGAAAGATTGGAACACAGCAACATTTCTTGTTCCATTAGATCAGTACCCATTAAAGCATTATCAATGGAGAGACAAATGAGGTTGAAGGGCATTCTCCACAACAGCGCAGAAGACGTTGTAGATAACGCTGCTTCTGACGCCAAACTTAAACAATTTCTCAGCATCATATCTTCAGTTTTTTTTTATCCCTCTAAATCAGTGGTGGTTGTTTCCCTCAAGTTGTCAGCCATATGTACACCAGACCTACTAGAAAGAGTCAGTCATTTGCTAAGATCGTGGTGCCACCATCCTGACCTGAATCTACCATTGATGGTAGATGTTATGCCAGTTCTATGCCCTCCACCATCTAAAACATGCCTCTGCTACTGCCACGGTCCCTTAATATCTATGTTGCATGAGTTTCTGGAACGTGGGAATGTTGGGAACTTGGGTACGGGTCTCCGGAACAGCTAGAGGTTTCCCAAAATTTACAGGGAACAGCTGATCAGGAGCAGTAATATTATATAATAAAAAATTAAAAATTAAAAATTTTTTTAATTATATAATTTATATAATAATCAAAATTAAATATTGATTCAAAATATTCAAATATTAAAATCAATTTAAATATATAAATATTATCTGCCTGTCTCTCTCTCTAAGTCTCTCCCTTTTATATATATAAAATGTCAAGTTCATTATCAGTTCTCTGACATGTTTCTCTAGTTATTCTTACGAGAAAAACAACTCTAATGTTTAAGCATTGGCTGACACATACAATATGCACATACAATCTTCTGTGATATATATACATAAACAACAAAAGAAATACTCATTAGTTTGACATCCCAGATATCGCCCTTATGTCGAGGTGCCACGCGCTTCCTTAACCCATCAAGAAATTGCTCCAGTTTCTCAATTAAGGATATTGGTGTTAAATATGTCTTTGGTCTTTCTTCCTGCGAAGGTTTCAGCATAGGTTCATGTTTTGTGGGCAGTTCAGCATATTTCTCTAGAGGCTTTGTATTCCCCAACCCTAGGGAACGTCAGACTCGAACTAAAAAAAATACTCTTCAAAGCTCTCAGAACTTTCCCCAACTCCCATTGCAGCTCCGCTGAAAAGGTAACGTTCCCATACAGTTCCAAAGCTCCCGGGAGCGCGGGAACCATTGGAATGGATTTCCCACCTCTCGGGAGCGGTTCCAGTGTAACAGAGCTTAATATCAATATATTACGCTTCAGCCTTCCTTGTTATTTTTAGAGAAAAAAATTCACTACAAATGTCAGGATGCAGAAATTCACTACGATACATGGTGTCTTCA
This sequence comes from Pinus taeda, assembly GCA_000404065.3. Classification (NCBI taxonomy): domain Eukaryota; kingdom Viridiplantae; phylum Streptophyta; class Pinopsida; order Pinales; family Pinaceae; genus Pinus; species Pinus taeda. The sequence goes on from APFE031115897.1 coordinate 184,178, forward strand.
CCTCAATCCCCATCGTGCCTTTGTTCTATTTCCACCGTTGTTATCCCTTGTGCCATCCGCCAACGAACTGTCATCCCTATAGGCATCTAACTACAATCAAACTAGTTGTTGTCGAACCAACGTATACACGGTCACCAGTTCATAACCCGCTGCTTGACCAACCACCCTGCCAACACACTCCACGCCGATTATCCTGCCGCAACTCTTGTCACCACTCATCCCCCACATCATAGCCGCCGACAGCCATATCATTGTGTAGCCGTAGTTGTGCCCTCCTCCTACCTTCAAACCCTCCGTTTTCACTACGTCGGCACCTCTATCCGCTACCCACACCGCTATGACACCCATCTCCTAACAATCCCTGTCAAACATCATGACTCTGCTCCTGTCCGTTGGGCACCGCCGCGTTTAATCATCGTTTGGTCAAACAACGTGACCGCCCATCACGTCCATTGACCATCCTCAATACACTATGAACAGCACAAACCCGTAATCCTTAATTCAATCACTCATAACATTAATTAAATTGAAGACCCACATTGATGTGTTGTGCCTTGGTGAAATATATTAGAATCACAATGTTGGTGAAATTTATTAGTAACATTAATTAAATTTATAAAAATAACTTAATTAATATAAGTTAATTGAAATAATTTATAACATTAATTTAATTTATTTATAATTAATATAAGTTAATTTAATTATTTTAAAATATTTTATATATCTATATTATATATATATATAAATGAAAAAAAAAACTGAAGGAGAAATCAAAAACCTTAATTCCAAGACAATAGTACCAATGACTTATATCTAAAAGACGAGGGCAAGGAAGGTATTATTAGTGAATAAGCTTTGAAGGCAAAGCTTTTCGAAGAGGAAGGCAATGTTACGAACATAAAATTGTATAAAATAAAATAAACATAAATAAATATCAATAATGAATCATCAAAATAATGATTATTTAAATATTCATTAGTTAACTGAAAAGGCATGTCTAAAAAACATGCCCAATCATGAAAGGACACCTGCCTAGGTATATAAGCAAGGGATCATTGTAACATTCGATCATCCTTGTACATTTTTATATATATAATAAATTATTATTACAAATATCTTTTGTGTATTTTTATATTAAAGTCAACAAGCTATAGTTGTGTTGCTTCAAAACCCTCTACGTCCAACGAGAAATCTACTTAGTGAAAATTTGAGCTACTGTTGCTCCCTTTGACTGCAGGAATCACTATCCCGAGCCACTTCGAGTTTTCTGCAAGCCTGCAACTCCTTACCCAGCAATTCAATTTGCATGTCAACGTACTGCGCAACCTCTAAGAATTTTGGCCTGTTGCTCCTCTGAACAACAAAATTCCCTTGTTTATTCTGAGCTTCCCCGCTGATCACTCATGCTCTGATACCACGTAAAAATTACATCTATCACAGCAGTTGGAAATTAATTTTCTAATTGTTAATTTCTTTAACAATTTATCTGTTGTCTGCTACAGCAAATATCAAATAATTCACCCTGTGGTTTGCACAAATAAACTGCAGAAGAAAATAGCGATGGAAATTGAGCAAATCTAGCACACATAAAATTTACACAGTTATTTTTTGACAGAAGTCCCTGGAAAAACCCAACTTGTGAAAACCAGTGCAACAGCCAAGGATTTTATTATTATGCAGCAGTGAAATATGAGTACAATAATTTGAATGCCAAAATCTGGCTATCCCGCAGAGAAATCACTGGCAAAAATATCTAGATGGAAATTACCTTCACTCCGGGTAATTCTGGCACTGAACTGCCTCTAAAAAGCAAGTCGTCCAACTGGGCCTGTGCAGGCCCTGCGTCAAACTAAAGTTGCTTGCTACAATTGTTGCCAAAATCGTCTGCTAATCAAGTCGTCTTGCCTGCTACTTGCTGGGAAAACATCTCTCCAACACTCTGGAACCTCTATCTGGCCTTTGGAACAGAAAACATCTGCACTCTTAAGCAAATCAAACTGCCCTCTAAGGCTTTTCCGATAGGACTGCGCAGCCTTGTGGAGAAACTTCGGCCTTGTTACCCACCACTTAGGGGGTGATATCCCCAAAAGAAATTTATCACCATGATCAACCTCAGTTGGCATCCATAAGCCCCTTGATGCCTCCTACTATGTTAGGGTCCCACCCTAACCCCTTTATTTATGTAATAGGATCGAGTCATAGTTATAGTTAAGTAAAGAGTCAAAAAAGCACATATTAATAATTGTAAGTGGTTAACCCGCATTTAATGACGGGATCACAGTTAGTTGCAAATGGGCCATGGTATTAGATAGATGGTATTAATAAGAACCATGGTATTGCATGTATGAATCATATATAAAGGATAGAGACTCGTTGCGAGGAGCATCGTGTCTTATTTTGTAATCGAGCTCAACTCTATTGGAGGTTGCCCCCTCGAAGAGGCAAGTGAACATTGCTTTCTGAATAATAAAATACTTGTTGTTGTTTCTCACTGTTCTATGTTCTGGGTATATTTTTTCGCATATTTGGTATTCTGGTATCGTCTTGCAGGTTAAGAGCATAACAAGTGGTATCAGAGCGCTTTCCAAGGCTGGTGGTATCTCCATTTTTTAGCAAAAAAAAATTTGGCTAGAGACGTGTTCCAACGTCTTTAAACCACGGGCTCTGTTGTTGAGCGCATAAACCTACGGATTTGGGGAGGCATGCACGCGAGAAATACAAGAGGTGGTCACGCTTGTTGGACTCCCTTGTAACCCTTGTGGGTACCCCTTCGAGTAGTAGCGCATTAGACAGAACAGCGCACGGACTGCCTTCCAAGTACCCTCTAGGTATATCAAAAGCCCCCTAGCTCCTTTGAAACCTCGCCATAGATAAACCGTCGGTCGTCTTGCTGCTACAGTACACCGAGAACAGCACTCGAAGAGATTACTTGCCCGTACGATAGGGTAGTCGGGTTGTACGGCTAAGGGTACAGTTGATCCTCCTTAGTTAGTGCCCTGAAACATTGGGTCGAGTACTACTGTCAAACCCTTATGTATATTGCGATCTATAGCACCTGACACTCCTCGAGACCATAGTTCCCTTCTCTATCTCTGGATCACGCATAATCTCTACCAGATCAAATCTCGCAAGTGGGGGTTTTACAGCAGCAACTGTAATCAGTCCCGCCGTTCAGATTTATCAGAACAACCATTCAGATCTATTAGATCCATCAGATCCGTAGTAGCAATCTATTCCGCCATTCAGATCTCTCAGATCCATCAGATCCGCCATCCAGATCTGAGTAGTTGTGTGGGTTCCTATACCTGGGCGTGATTTTCGCAGGACTTTTGGCAACATTGATATTTCGGAGATTCGACAACTGCAGTATTCCTAAGCAAGGAGTAAAACTCCGTTAGGCGTTTTCCAAAAAAAAAAAAAGTCTGAGACCCCCCGGGGCGCTTATTGGTGACTTAGCCCATAAGAATCAAGACGACGAGCTAAGCAAGGTGGTACCATTCAATTGTTAGTGCCAAAAATAAATTCAGGCGGTCCCAAATTTCAAGTACATCGAATCAATGCATGGTAGAAACTAGAGCTCAAGCTATGGCCAATGAGAAGATTGACAAACTTGAACAATCCTTGAAAGACATCCAAGACCAGCTGGCGAAAATAACTACAACACTCTCTATGGGCAAGGCGGAAGCCCGCGAGGAGGCATATATTGGCAATGAACATAGTGAGGGTGAGTCTAGCCACCCTCTTCACCTCTGGGGCACCCACCAACAATCCCGTCCGCGACCAACCAAGCTGGATATGCATAAATTTTAGGTCAACAAGATGAGTTCTACATGGAATGTTTTATCAGTGGTCTTAAAGAGGCCATACAAGCTCACGTCCGACTGCACCACCCTCCCGCATGGTTGGAGGCTTGCAAGGTAGCTCGTGAAGTTGAACGTGCGTTAGCGGCCCAGTCCAATCGCCCAAATTTCACCTCCAAGGGTCACCTCCCACAGGCTCACAGCACTACCCAAACACTTAAGGTTCAAAAGGTGTCACCTGCAGAAATGGCAAAAAGAAGAAAGTAGGGATTATGTTACTACTATGATGAAAAATACTCCCCCGGTCATAAATGCAAGGAGCCCAAATTCTTTCAAATTGATGCTACTAATCACAGCTCATCGGAGGAAGCCCCACCACTCGAGGAACCAGAGGACAACTAGAAGGACCATGTCCCTGAAAAACCAGTTATTTCGCTGCATACTTTGGCAGGGATTTCTTCGCCTCAAACTCTCAAAATCAGAGGTTTTATTAAGCATGGCCCAGTGGTAGTCTTGATTGATAGTGGAAGTACACATAATTTTATCCATCAAAGAATCGTGGAAGCAGTGCATTGTTTTGTACACGCAGTTTCTAACTTCCAAGTCCAAATTGCGGATGGGGGAACAATGAAATGTGACGGCCACTGTGAAAATGTCAAACTTCAAATGGGGGATTATCAGTTAAAGACCCACATGTTTGCCATCCACATGGGACAGTGCGACATTGTCCTTGTTGCTGAATGGTTTCGCACACTGGGCCCAATCACAATGGATTTCCAGGAGTCATATATGAGCTTTAAGCAGAACAACCACACACATACCCTCTACGGACTCCAGGCGGGAGCTCCCTCTATCATCAGCTCACATAGGATGGAAAAATTGTTAAAAAAGGGCCATCATGGAGTTATAGCTCAACTTAATGCCATCCAGGCCGTCGAACCCAATTCTCTTCCGATTCATCCTGAGATGCAACAGAGCTTAAATAACCATCTGCCAGTCTTTGAGAAGCCTCATGAGCTTCCACCCTCAAGAAGGGAACATGATCATAGCATCACTTTGGTCCCATGGGCCCAACCACCAAATGTGCGCCCATATAGATATCTGTTCGCCCAAAAGAATGAAATAGAAAAAATAATCAAGGAACTTTTGGAAGCAGGGGTCATTCATCCCAGCATTAGTCCTTATTCATCACCAGTGGCATGGTGCTCAAGAAAGATGGGGAATGGCGTATGTGTCCAGACGTTAGGGCCCTCAATAAGTTGACAATCAAAGATAAATTTCCCATCCTGGTTGTTGATGATTTACTGGATGAACTAAATGGGGCTTAATTCTTCACTAAGCTTGATCTTCGTTCAGGCTACCACCAAATTCGCATGAAAGAAGTCGACATTCCAAAGACTGCTTTCCGAACTCATGAAGGCCATTATGAGTTTCTAGTCATGCCATTCGATCTTTGTAATGCCCCATCTACTTTTCAGAGCCTTATGAACCACCTACTCAAACCATATCTCAGAAAATTTGTCCTTATTTTCTTCGATAACATCCTCATCTACAGTAGCACTTGGGCCGCACATCTTCAACATGTAGATCAGCTCTTGCACCTGCTCCACAAGCATAAATTATTTGTTAAGATGTCCAAGTGTTCTTTTGGCATGGAAGAAGTTGAGTAATTGGGCCACATTGTGGGGCGTGAAGGTGTCAAGGTTGACCCCAAAAAGATCCAGGCAATGCAGGATTGGCCTCAACCTAAGACCTTGAAGAGCCTTAGAGGATTTTTGGGTCTCACGGGCTACTATCGCAAATTTGTCCGCAACTATGGTCTCATTGCAAGGCCCCTCACTCAACTCCTCAAGAAAAATTCATTCCTCTGGAATGATGAAGCACAACAGGCCTTTACAGCTCTCAAAAATGCCATGTGTTCCACTCCAGTCTTAGCACTACCCGACTTCACCAAATCTTTTGTCATTGAATGTGATGCTTCGGGTACGAGTATTGGGGCAATCTTAATACAGGAAGGTCAACCCTTGGCCTTCACAAGCCAACAACTAAGTGGGAAGAATATGGGACAATCTACCTATGAGAAGGAGATGATGGCCATCTTACATGCAGTAGATACCTGGTGACCTTACTTGTTGGGGCGACGCTTCCAAATCCGCACAGACCATCAAAGTCCTTGTTTTCTTCGATGACATCCTCATCTACAGTAGCACTTGGGCCGCACATCTTCAGCATGTAGATCAGCTCTTGCACCTGCTCCGCGAGCATAAATTATTTGTTAAGATGTCCAAGTGTTCTTTTGGCATGGAAGAAGTTGAGTAATTGGGCCACATTGTGGGGCGTGAAGGTGTCAGGGTTGACCCCAAAAAGATCCAGGCAATGCAGGATTGGCCTCAACCTAAGACCTTGAAGAGCCTTAGAGGATTTTTGGGTCTCACGGGCTACTATCGCAAATTTGTCCGCAACTATGGTCTCATTGCGAGGCCCCTCACTCAACTCCTCAAGAAAAATTCATTCCTCTGGAATGATGAAGCACAACAGGCCTTTACAGCTCTCAAAAATGCCATGTGTTCCACTCCAGTCTTCGCACTACCCGACTTCACCAAATCTTTTGTCATTGAATGTGATGCTTCGGGTACGGGTATTGGGGCAGTCTTAATACAGGAAGGTCAACCCTTGGCCTTCACAAGCCAACAACTAAGTGGGAAAAATATGGGACAATCTACCTATGAGAAGGAGATGATGGCCATCTTACATGCAGTAAATACTTGGCGACCTTGTTGGGGCGACGCTTCCAAATCTGCACAGACCATCATAGTCTTAAATATTTTTTGGAGCAATGCCTATCCTGACCACAACAAAATAAATGGCTCGCCAAAAAGCAGGGATATGATTATGAGATAATTTACAAGAAAGGGCGTGAAAATATTGTAGCAGACGCATTATCTCACCAATTTGAGGACGAAAGTACCCTGCTCGCAATTTCCCTTCCCATTCTAGAATGGATTGAAGAAGCTCACATGGAATGGTTTTCACATCCCTGGCTCTCCCAACTCATTACTCAATTGCAGGCGGATCCAAATTCCACCAAGGGCTACTCGTGGCAGGATGAGGTTCTGCGCTACAAGGACAGAGTCGTACTATCACCAACGGCCACCCTTAAAAGCTGCATTTCGGCGGAGTTGCACTCGTCCCCCACTGCAGGACATTCAGGCCTTCAGAAGACATATGCTCACACTCGAAGATCATTTTTTTAGACAGGAATGAAAAAGGACATTCTTACTTTTGTAGCAGAATGCGACGTCTGTCAGCGCCACAAAGGAGAGACTGCCAAAGCACCAGGCACATTACAACCATTGCCCATCCCGACATCAATATGGACGGAGGTTTCTATGGATTTCATTATAGGTCTTCCAAAGTCAAGAAACAAGTCAGTCATCATGGTGGTGGTGCACAGACTTTCTAAGTATGCTCATTTTTGCGCCCTACCCCACCCTTTTACACCAACTTTGGTCGCTCAATCTTTCATGGATCAGATCTTCAAATTGCATGGCATGCCCACTTCCATTGTGTTTGATCGTGACCCGGTCTTCACCAGTAATTTTTGGTAGGAACTCTTCAGGCTACAAGGTACCCAACTAAAGCTCAATACTTCCTATCATCCACAAACTGATGGTCAAACTGAAGCAGTCAACAAATGTCTGGAAACCTACCTTAGGTGTTTCACTTCATAAAAGCAACATCTCTGGCTACAGTGGTTACCTCTAGCTGAATGGTGGTATAACACCAACTATCATGCCACCACCAAAACGACTCCATATGAAGCAGTTTATGGTCAACTCCCTCCTTCCCCTACTTCTTATATCAAGGGGTGCTCAAAGGTACAAGCAGTGGATCAACTCCTACAGAACCGCACAACCATGCTCAACCATCTTAGAGAGAATCTTCATCAAGCTCAAAACCGCATGAAGCAACAAGTAGATCAACATCGCTCAAAACACCAATTTCAAGAAGGAGATCAACTATTTTTAACGCTGCAACTATATAAGCAAACATCACTCAAAGACAAGGGATGTCAGAAACTATCTCCAAAATTCTACGAACCGTATCAAGTACTTAAACTCATTGGAGAAGTGGCCTACAAGCTAGCTTTGCCACCCATTGCAAAAATCCATCCAGTTTTCCATGTCTCATGCCTCAAGAAAGTGATTGGGAACAATTGCAGAATTCAAACCAGTCTACCTGAACTGGATGAAGAAGGGTCAATCTGGCTCCAACCTGAACAGGTCCTGGACACACAAGAACGACACCTGTGTGGCCGCATGATCAAGGAAGTCCTCATCAAGTGGAAAGACACGTCTCTGGAAGATGCAACCTGGGAACCAGACACTATTCTTCAGCAGTTTCCGCAGCTAGCCTTGAGGACAAGGCTATTCTTATGGGGAGGGCATGTTAGGGTCTGACCCTAACCCCCTTATTTATGTAGTAGGATCGAGTCATAGTTATAGTTAAGTAAAGAGTCAATAAAGCACATATTAATAATTGTAAGTGGTTAACCCGCATTTAATGACGAGACCACAGTTAGTTGCAAATGGGCCATGGTATTAGATAGATGGTATTAATAAGAACCATGGTATTGCATGTATGAATTATATATAAAGGATAGAGACTCGTTGCGAGGAGCATCGTGTCTTATTTTGTAATCGAGCTCGGCTCTATTGGAGGTTGCCCCCTCGAAGAGGCAAGTGAACATTGTTTTCTGAATAATAAAATACTTGATGTTGTTTCTCACTGTTCTATGTTCTGGGTATATTTCTTCGCATATTTTGTATTCTGGTATCGTCTTACAGGTTAAGAGCATAACATACTAGCTCGTTGTGCCATTTCTCTGCCACCTGAGCCAAGCCATGTGGTCCCTCACCCACCTGTATTGATCGTATGTTTGAAGGTGGGCTCCTGAATCTAAAGGTATGCCTTGTCATTTGGTAATTGAGTATTGGGTTTACCTATCATGGATACTTCTGGGTATGGAATTTGGATTGATGGGAGGATTTAGCAAAAAGAGTGGGCTTAGTTTGTGCTCCTGTCCCCTAGATCTCTTTTTGTTGTTACCCTTAGATCTTAGTCACGTGGGATCTCCTTTATTGACCATTTGGTTCTAGGGTGGTACTACTTGGAAAACCTCGATTTTGGGCGCGTGGTCCCGCTCCTTTATCCGCACATATTACTCCTTTTCCACTCACTATACCCCCATTCATCTTTTCTCCCACCTAGGTCCAGATTCACATTCTAGGTCCGCACAGCGCTAGCCTCCCTATTCCCTTGACCCCACCTTGGGTCAAGCCTAAAACGATGCCCAGAGGTTGAAGCAATTAAGAGAAAAAGTGAAAAGCATAAATGGCCACATTTAACAGGAAATTGTACCACAAAATACAAAAGATTGCCAAGACAAAAATAATTAGCATGTGGGCAAAAGCCATTACATGAGCTCTACCCCAATCATTGGTCATCGCCCTGGTTCCATAGGCCCTAGATGAGTCTCCTCTATCATTTAGGAACCCATGATTGTCCCAACCTCTGGAGGGCAATGCTCTTGTCCTTTGAGCCCCGAGCAGTTAGTTAAAGAAAATTCATAAAAGGCAAAAGGCATATGAATAAGGGTGGAAAAATCACGCTCAGGGCACCTCATGTACCATGATTGCTCCCTCCTATACATTACATACCCAGTTGTGCGCTTCATCTTATCTAGCGACCCCTATGCTCCACTATGTGGCCCAAGATTGCCCCTCTCATTCCCTATTCCATTCCATTTATTTGTCACTTGCCACCCCCATTAGAGGGTGCACCTTGGACATACTATCCCCTTTAAGGGTTGAAACCGCCTAATAAGGTACTTGCCTAACCCCCTTTTGGAGCTTGGAGACACTAGCACATGCCAAATCCCACTATGGAAGGGCATGCCATTAGGAAGTGTCCACTTTCCTATCGATGATTTGTAAGCTCATTTACCTAATTATTTTAATGACCGGTTATACTGGAATCCTAGGGGACGCACTGAATCTTATTTAGGATTGCAGGTGGTTTCCATTTGGGTTTGGTTTCCCTATATGGGATCCGGACTCCAAAGGTCTACATTGGCACATGCAAGGTGTGCACAGAGAGCCATGGGCCTCCAGAGCAGCAGACAACACTCCACAGATCTTCATGGATGTTCAGAGACTACTAGCGATCCACTTTTGGCATGATGGTGATATGCTTGGTACACTATGCCCAACAGGCCCCCATAGGAGCCCCACACTCTTGGCAGGTGTCCCAGCACTTGTACGATGTCATGGCAGCATTCCTTCCACCACTTGGACCATTACAGAGGATCTACAGGCATCTTTGATTCATATGGAGACCCATGGGCTCATTGATGTGCCCTCAAACCCACTCGGAGCAACAAAGGTCTACTACTTGGAGAACAAGGGGCCACCCCCTTGTCCATCATATTCCGAAGAAATTATTCCTCAATATGGCACTTCAAGATATTATTGAGCCTTTAGGAGGCCCTAAGACATGCACATATCATTATTTGGCCCCTTGTCAGGCTTGTTTTTACACTTATGAGCTAGTTTGGTGGGCTTGTCACCAATACGGGTGTTATTTGCACATTATTTTATCATTAGGGGCTAATGTAGTCCCATAGGATAATTTGAACTCCTCGAGAGGCCATATATTGATGTTAGATACATTCATTTCCATCATCACTTGACTTGGGATCTCTCTAATCATAGAGAGTTTTCACACTTTTTCCTTGGTGGACATTTTTGGAGATGGATGAATTTTGATGTATGGATTTGGGCTCTTTCTCTTGTCTTGGAGCTTTATTGAGCAAACGAAATGCGGGTTGGATATACTCTATAACGTTGTAAGTAAATTTTGATCTTATTATTCTTGTTGTTGCATCATGCTAAATTAGGGCTAGTTGTTGCATTATCGAAATGAGGAATTAAGCAAGTTTTAGCTAATTTAATGTATGGGCCAATGTTATATGAATGAAATGTCTTAGAGATTTATTTATCTCGAGAAGCTTCCATCATTTTATTTGAAGTACAAATGCTTGAAAGTCACTTTTCTTTTCTTTCCCTCAACATTGGACGTAGTTGACTTTTTAGGCCTCCTTGATCATGAAACCAGGTTCTTACTCATCACTATCCTTGACTCCATATCCCCAAGTGAACTAAGCACTAATCACTCAAAAGGATGATCATTTCAACCCTATTTTAACCATTTTCCCCTTCTTCCCCAAGTCTAGCCCCATTAGGTCCCCTAGGGCATCAATTTCCTAGGAATGGACCCAAGGAAAAAATTCGATCTCCTATAGGCTACTATGCTAGTGGGTCCCCTCCCTCTCCTCCGTATTTGAGGCAATTCTAACTGTGGAATCTCGGGGAATACCAAGCCCTAGCTCTAGGATTGAATTGTGCCTAGGCATCTCCAAGGCTAGACTTCAATAGGATCAATTCAACCTTTTGAAGAAAGTATTCTTGTTTGGTCTTTTCCCCTCACCTTGTCCAGGATAGGAACATCATTGGTTGCTACATTCCATCCCCGAACCTAGGCTAGGTCCACTTGGCCCCATGTGGTCCCACTTCTCAATAAAGACTATTTGTCAATGACCATTTGGGAATCCAAGTTTCCCAAGGATTATAGGGATTGAGAAACTTGTTGATAAACCTATCCTTTCTCCCTCAACCCTCCAATCCTCACCGCTTATCTCTGGAGGACCAAGTCCCTTGCTTAAAGAGCAAGCAAACTCCATTTTCCACTCCATCCTTGGGAAAGGGTTTTCAGGGTCACTTCTCACCTACCCATTGACATATACTTTACAAGTGAATCCCTACACTACCAGGACTCTTCCCATCGATGAAAGTCCGTAAAGGGCGAGGAGACTTAGTGGTTGTGACAGTGGGCTAAGCCTCCACTATTGCCCTTAATCTAGCAATTGCCCTCCTAGGAACCCCTTTAGGTCCCTGGATGGTTTGAGTGGTAACATTTCTAGCACCGTTGCTAGGGAGGAAGCAGGTCTGCCTCCCTAGTGAATCATCGAGGAATTGATTCATTAATGACATTCTCATTATTCCTCTGGTGACTCCACTCATTGTCAAAACCCCTAGTCTACTTGAAGTAGACAACATTCCTCCTTTAACTAAGTATGTTGCAAGAAGGAACCATGAACCATCACCTATTGGCACCGCTATCCTTCCTGAATTTGAAAAAGTTAGTAACTCAAACTCCGAAAATGACAAATTATGCTGTCTGAGCTCCTTCTTCAGACTTGACCAGTTTAGTTGACCTTTTGCCCAAAGGCCAGAAGCATATTGGCATACTTCTATGCCATTCTTCTTATCAGGAACTTTCTGACATAGGGCTGCTCCCCATCCTTCATAACTGGCATCAGTCTTGATAATTTTCTCCCAGTCTTCTCTGATTGGAGAAAGAGGTTGAATGCTTTTTACCTTTTCTTTTATTGATTTTACAGCCTCTGTGCATTCTTCATTCCATGGGATAGGGGATTTCTGGAGTCTTTTATTTAACAACTTTCTTTCCTGTGCACAATGTTTGATAAACTTTGAAATGTAGTTGTTAAATAAAAGACTCCAGAAATCCCCTATCCCAGGGAATCCACGAAAGCTCGTCCGGCACCATAGTCGGCCGAAAAGACAACACTCTACATCATGGTGTAGTAATCAATCTGAGGATATGTGTAATGCTGGTATTGGTAATGTTCTATCAGGAAATTATTAAAGTACTGCACCTGGATTTCTTTCTCTGATTCCCATGTCTGAGAATTATTCTGATTAGGCGGCTGCATAAAATCAATCGGCTGGTATGGATTTAAAGTGGTGTCAACTTGATTGTGAAAATCTTCATAATTGGTACTAGAGGATATCCTTCTTGCTTTATAGTGATTCGTGACAAACCACCTGACATGTCCACAGCGCCTTATTGCTTGGGAAAAGGCTAGATCACTTATGTCAGCAATATGCTCTACACTTTTGTATGGAAGTCCATTCATATAGGAACTTGGTTCACTGAATCCAGGGATTTTGAGTATTTGTAGAGTATATGGTTTTATGAGTAATCCAGAGAGGCCATAGATCTTCCACCATTCAATGAACCAGTCAGGTGTAGGATCCTCTTGTTCTAAAGCATCAACATACATACCTTCAAATAAGAAAGAGGCTTGCACCGAGTAGAAAAAGTTTGTTGAACAATTCTGAATATTCATTGCAGAGTAGAAGCATTCTCTTTGCCTGTCAATATCATAATCCTCTCGATGAAGATGATTGCCAAATCTTCTAAGTGTGATATGACAGCTTGTCATTCTGTCATAATCTCTGTCATCTCTTTCAAGTGTGTAGTGGATACTGTCAATATGCTCCAGATATTCTAGGGCTTCCACTGATTCTTGGTTCATCTCATCTTGCATAGTTTCCGTCCATAGATATGGAAAACCCTCTCGATACCTGATTTCCTTAATCGGCTACCAATCTCTTTCATGGAAGATCAATGGAGTTTCAAGCATGTAACTTCTCCATCCATTTGGTGTTTCAATTTCAACAGTGCTTTCGCTTCTTCTGATGTAGTTACACTGTAGACTTAAAATTGAGTGACCAGTCAGAAATTCTCTGCTCAGCATATCAGCAAAACTGTTTTTGTTACCTGGTATGAATTCTATGTCAAAATTATACTGACTGAGCTGCATTATCCATCTCACCATTGCAGCATCTTCAAAATCACATTTGCGAATTACAGATTGCAAAGGCTGACAATCTGTCCTTATTGTAAATCTGGTATATATTACAAAATCTCGGAACTTAGCAATTCCCAGACAAACTGCTCTGAGCTCCTTCTTCAGAATTGACCAGTTTAGTTGACCTTTTGCCCAAAGGCCAGAAGCATATTGGCATACTTCTATGCCATTCTTCTTATCAGGAACTTTCTGACATAGGGCTGCTCCCCATCCTTCATAACTGGCATCAGTCATGATAATTTTCTCCTAGTCTTCTCTGATTGGAGAAAGAGGTTGAATGCTTTTTACCTTTTCTTTTATTGATTTTACAGCCTCTGTGCATTCTTCATTCCATGGGATAGGGGATTTCTGGAGTCTTTTATTTAACAACTTTCTTTCCTGTGCACAATGTTTGATAAACTTTGAAATGTAGTTGAGACTCCCTAGAAACCGCTGCAACTGAGTCTTGTCTTTGATTTCATCTGGAAAATTATCAACAAAATTCAGACTTCTTTGGATCACAGTATATGAACCATACTGTATGTTGTATCCTAAGAAATCAATCATGGGCCTGAATAATTTCATCTTGGATTCTGATAATACTATTCCCATTTCTTTGACCCTGCATAGAAAGATTTTCAAATGTTTGATATGGTCAGAAATATTATCAGAATGAATCAGTAAATCATCAATGTACTTTTTCAGGAATCCTTCCATTCCTTCAAAATTTTCATCCATAATTCTTTGGAATGCAGAAGGAGCATTGATTAGGCCGAATGGCATGATGTTCCATTCATAATGTCCTTCTGGAACTGAGAAAGCAGTCTTCCATTTATCTTCTTCTCTTATACCTACTTGCCAAAATCCAGATTTCAAATCAAACTTGGAGAATATTTTTGACCTGGATATCTGTGCAAGTATCATAGAAGGTTTAGGCAGTGGATAGGCATCATAATCTAAAATATCATTCAGGGGTTTATAATTCACAACGAGCCTTGGTTTACCCCTGGCGATCTCAGCATGTTTATTTACATAAAAAGCAAAGCATGCAATTGGACTTTTGCTTTTCCTGATTAATCCTTTCTTTAACAGATCTCTAATTTCGGCTTTGCATAATTTCATTTGTTCTTCATTCATTGCTACTGCTTTGGATCTTCTTAGCTTCCCACTAAAGTCTCTTTTGAGAGGAAGATCCACTTCTTGCTTCTTAATATGCCAAAAGGCATTTGGATCCTCTGAGCAGCATTCTTTAAATTTAGCAGTGAGATCTGCTATTTGAGTAGCAAACTTCCCACTATCTAAATTCTCTTCTGTCTTTAATATTTCCTTCTTGATTTCCATTTTGGCCAACAGATTCAGCATTCTGTCAATCCTCTTCAATCTGTTTGGCGAATTAGAATTAATAAATGGAAAAAATATCTCTTTATCTCCCAAGCTAACAAAATATCCATACCTTTGACTGTTTATATCAAGCTTGGCTCCATGTCTTTCAAAATTCTGGAAGAATGGTGTGCCGAGATACATTGCACAATCCATTCCTGTGACTACTGGACAAACTAGATGAACACCAACTTTGTCATCTAGAAACACATCAATCTCTGCTTCATGTCTGGTGGTAATTTCACCACTTGCTGTAGTAATCTTTGGACAAGCAGTTGGCCTTCGATGGTTCATGCTTACTACAGTATCACTTACAATGTTGAGTCTAGAACCAGTATCCATGAGGATTTTCCAGTATTCATACTGGTTTCCTACCTTAACTTTCATTCTTATGCAATACATAACATCTTTGTTTATGATATTGCATCCAAAATCTGTTCTGTCCTTTTCTTCTTCTTCTTCTTCTGAACTGTCATGTTGCTTGCTGTGTGTCATGGTTGGATTCATATGGAAAGTCCAATTTTCTGGTTTTCCTGAAACATCAGGATTTTGTGAAGATGATGCTCCTTGGACTTTCATCAATCTATTATTCAGATCTTGGTGATTCTCAATGCACAGTCTCCTATTTTCTTTTATCGTCTTTCTCAGTTCTTTAATTGCCTGATGAATTGCAGGCAAGGTCTGAGGCAAATCCTCTCCAAAATCTTCATTTCGGAATTGCCGAGTCAATGCTTCAACTGAGAATAAGGAAGCAGGTGGTACATATCCCTTACTTGGAGACTTTCTCAAGCTGGATGGCTTATTAAAATGATCTGTCAGTAATGATTTGTACATGTCTTTGATTTGAGGATCTGTTGCCGCCATCATCTGCATGAACAGATTCCTGCTTATTTCGTCTTCTTCAGGCTTCATCATTCTGACTGTATTGCAATTGCAGATATCAGGATCACTACATTCGCAATCTTTACATTCTATGCAGTGGGGATCTCTGCACCATTCTTCATCTGAAGAGTCAGTAGAATAAACATAATTTACATCTTCTTCTGTATCAGAGTCAGAAGAAACTAATTCATCACAACTACTAGGTAAATCAAAGAAATTAATTTTTCCTTTTTTGTTTCTGTATGTTATTTTCTTCTTTGATTTTTCAGTCTTCTTTTCTGGGCAGTTTGGAGCTGTGTGGCCTTTCTTGTTGCAATTATAACAGATGATCTCTTTTTCTTTAGAGAACATTCTTGTATGTTTATAAGGCTTTGTTTTGCTGTGTCTCTTCTTCGATTTGTCCTTGGAAAACTGAGAATTCTTTTGTTTGAAATGTTTTTTCTTTCTTCTATGCCCTCCAGAATTGTCTGGTTTTCCAAGGTGCCATTGTTTACACAACTGTTGGTAACCATGTGGCTTTTTGGGATTTGTTGCAGCCCTAGCAATCTTCATTTGGGAACAAAGCTCAACTATGATTGCTTTGACTGCTTGCCTAATTATCCCAAATTTATAATCCCCAATCTTTCCTGGCAGTTTATTTACAATTGCCGTAGAGACCCATTGAGGAAGAGAAGCAACAAAAATCTCTTTCCATTTGGGTTCTAATATCAACTCAGGTGATAATGTATGTAATCTATGAAGATATTCATTGAAGTATTCATCAAAATGTTGCATATTATGCAACTTCATGGCCAATAATGTTACAGTAGTAATATCATTAGTAATCTGGGGAAAACCAATGAAATTTACTGTAATGCTATAGATCAATTTGCCGATCATATTATTTACAGGCACACTAGTGACAGGATCCATGTAGGTTGAACCATCTTCATTTAAAACTACTGATTGTTCCCAATGTGGAAGAAGATTAGGTTCTTTTATTGTCTCTGCTTTCAGCCATGAATCTAAAGTACCCTCAAACCCTCCTATGATCCTTCTGGTTGCATTTACTGGGCCAATATCATCTGAAAGATATGTTCTGTAACAAACAAGCATTGAATGTAAAACAGACATGACTTCAGCTTCTGTACAATTATCAATATTCCACGAATATGTGGAATTGGCAGACCAATCTTTATGATATTCTGACTTCATTAAATCTCGTCTGTCTGGAGCAGGATTCCAAGTAGTGTCCCATCTAGATCTAGAGGATGTGGCATGGACTTGTGTTTCGGTATTTTCTTCTGGAATGGAAATACCAAATTGTTCCTTATCTTGATTAGAGAAATTATCAATACAAGCTTCAAGCTCTTCCACTTCTGGTACTGAATCAATTTTGTGAAGACTTGTATGATCTTTATTTTCTTCTGAGTCATCTTGAGGAATATCTCCAAATAAGAAACTTGGTCGATATTTTTGTGAACTTTCTTCAGTCTCCTTTTGCTTTGGTGAAGTAGGAACTGGGCTGAATATGCTAGGATTAGCAAATAAAGAATATGGATGTGATGATGTTGGTGGAGGAAAATTTATAGAGCTGGGGGCCTTGATAAGACTTTCAACAGAAGAGGTAAGTGAATATGGAAGCGTACTCTTAGGTTCAGAGAAAAGAGTAGCTGTCTTATAGGCATCTGAATTTGGTTTTTTCTTCAAGGAATCAATTCCTTTGGTTACTTCTGAAACTTGTTTCTTAACCAATTCAAGACTACTAGAAACTTTGAAGATTTCTTTTCCATGAGCAACAGATGCTTCATGAATCTTTCTTTCTGTAGATAGGGAGAGTTTATCTAAACTCTGTGCAATTGTCTGGTCATTCTCTGTCAGAGTTTTTACACTTTCATTTAAACAAACAGTGTTGTAATCTTGTTTTTGCAAAACTCTTCCCATCATAAGCTTCAATTCAGAACAGGCAGTATCAATAGAATCAAATCTGGTTTTTAGATATTTCTCAAGGCTTGATAGTGCCAGATTTGTCCAGTTTGTGGCAGCAATTGAATCTTTTGCTGCTATAGATGGATCATCAGGATGGGATGGGAGGACTCTATACAATTTCCCATCCTGGTTTCTAATGATGAAATTTTTCCAGGGAGGAAAATCTGTGTCAGTCTCGTGAATTGAACCATCAAGAAGTTCCCATTTATGCTTATTGGGAGTTCCTGTCCTTATCATGTTTACCTGGAATTGTAAACAAATCTTTCTTATCAGTTCCTCTCCTTGTTGCCTAACTGCTATCAAAGATCTTGAGATATTTGGTTTGGCCATCATATTATGGATCTTTGAATCAAACACAGGAGCTTTAAGAGGAGGAGGAATAACAACAGGATTTTCTGACATCCTTTCTTCTACAAACTTTTGAGAATCCTTGATTTTCTTCTGTTTGGCTTGATTCCTGAATTGTTTCATTAAGGATTCTTCTATAATATTTGCAGAGGGGTAATACCATTCATAGAATGATATCCACTGGTTATTTGCCTGCATCCATTCTTTCCATTTTTCAACATTCTGCTTGTTAAAAGCAGGTCTGTCATCTTTTTCAAGAAGTCTGACTTCTTGCAGATATAAGTGTTCCTTTTCATGAGTAAACATATCCCAATTAAACATCTTCTTCTTCCAAGCATCTTCTGGATCATAAGGACCAATTCCTTTGAAAATCTTTAAAAATGCTATGATCTCAGAATCAGAAGGAATTTCAACATGCTTTGGTATTTTATCAATGGGATTTTTTCTATAGGAAGGAATGGGCAAGTCTTTTACATATCCAAGGCCTCTAGTAGAAGAACTGGAAACAGTTTGTACAAGTAGTTCTTCTTGCGGGTTAAAAAATGTAACACGCTTGTAGCTTTCTTCAGAAGAATCAGATAATGGAGTAAATTTTATCATATTGATTCTTTTTGAAGAGTCACCATGAGGTGTTGGAGGCTCAGATGAGAATTGACAAAAGGTTTTTGAGCAGTGGGGGTGATCGCATACAGAACTGAAAGGTGGAGATGGATTTTGGGGCAAAAGCATTCTTTTGATAGAGTCAAGGACCAATTGATCTATTTCAAATTGTGGGGAAACAGCAGACTGTTCAGGATGTAGCTGACTGATGGTAGTTGGTATTGTAGAAACAGAAGTAGAGGGTCCTTCTCTCTGGAATGTATTGATTCTAGGGAATCTGGTAGTAACTTTTCCATCTGTCTCTGTTATAATCGACTGTGCAGCTGCAATTGGTTTCTTAGTGGGTTTTCCCCAATTAGTTACCCAGTCATCTGGTGGACATAGATCATTCCTGGAAACATGGACAGGTGCTACTGGGTTGCAGGAGGAGTCATACTGGATTAAGGTAACTCGACCTTCATCTTTATCCGGGGAATGTAAAACAGCAGGAATTGTTGTGTTATAGAACCTAACACAAGTGATATAGAAAATGGATAAATTTTTTGATTTTTTCTTGAAGTTTTCATACCCGGCAGTCTGGATACCTAGAGTTAGGCATTGTAGGACGTTTGGGTCATCAAGAGCTACATAAAAGTCTGGATAAACATCATATTGTACTGGGCCTTCAGCAAGACTTGTTTCAATACCTCCTATCATGGCTTGTGTAAAAGTAGTCCATCGATTATCAAATAAGGCTGAAAATACATAGGCTTTTTGTCCTTTTCTATGTAATGCATTCAGTCCTATCCTCACCATCCCCAGATGGACGTACTGGTAACCAGCTTTACGGGCTGATTTGATATGTTTATCCTCAAGGAGAGATATAGTCAACATTGCATTCATTACCTAAAAAATATGACCGACGGTTACCTAGGTTCAAGGGAGATGCCACCATGAGTGCCCGTGACTTTGTTGAAGAATTTTATTGGAAATTGTCCCGTTGGTTGATCTTCGATGAAGATAGACTCGTGATGTTGTTTGCCTTGTCACTTGAGGGACAAGATAGAGAGTGGTTCCTTAGTCTTCCTCCTCGCTGCATTAGTGATTCTGATGAGTTTGAAGACCTATTCATGAAAAGGTGGTCTTGCAATGCTTAGGGAACCTTCAACATCGAGAAGTTTTATCAAATATCCAAGGGAAGGGAAGACCACAGGGAATTCATTCAAAAGTTTGATACGATTGTACGAGATATCCCTGATCACCTAAAGCCTTTCGATGCCAACATCCTTGATAAATTTGTCAAAGCTGTCGGCGGCCACCTAACCTATGTCTTAAGAGACAAGAAACCTTCCACATTGGTTGAAGCTAAAGAAATGGAAATTCAGGCTGAGGAGAACCTTTGTATCTCAAAAATGAATGTCGATGACCTCCCTAAAGCCAAAACTGAGACTGAGAAGGAGAAGCCAAAAGATCAACATGAAGAAACCATTTGGGCTATCCTCAAGAAAATGGACAAACTTAGTGAGGAAGTTCATTCACGAGATCGAATCGTTATGAACAAGATCACGACTTTGGAAAAAGCTCAAAAGTCAAATTTTGTTCCAAAAGGGAAGCCATTTCCAATAAAGTAAGGTGAGAAAGCTAAACCTAACTCATCTCAAGTCCCAAATACCTTAGCCCCAACCAATATAGCAGACCAAGATTCGTCCTCTAAAGATGAGGCTAGTGAGAGTGATGAGAGTGATGATGATGAAACAAATGAGCAAACTAACCTTGTAGAGTCTGATGTATTCAACATTCTGCTTGGAGGTTCATACACTCATCCTCCCATCAATGAGGTCATAACCAAAGATGAGAAAGAGAAGCCTATGCTAAACATTGATGAGAGTAGTGGAAAATTCAAGGGGGTTTAATATTCATGAAGAGACAATAATAAAAACCCTGCAAACTCCAACGAGCCTAACAAAGAGGACACTTCTCCCAAGCAAAATCCTCACAAAAACGTCACCTCTAAAGAGCCTCCCAAAGAGAAAGCCCTTTCGAAAAATCTTCCAAAAAAGGATTCCCAAAACAAAGCTGAACCAAAAAAGGGCCCTCAAAAGGGAGAAAACACCAAAAAGAAAGAAAAGGGAAAACATGTTGGGCTTAACATTGACATGGATGCTGCTATTTGAAAGATGACCATATATGTCCCTCTAAAGGAGATTGTTAAACTTCCTGAGCAACGACAACAAATTAAGAAGTCCTTGGGTTTTAAAGAGGAAGAATTACCTGATGACTTGCAAAACATTCACATTCCTGATCGTAACCCTGGACACATACGTTTCATGCTCACTTTGGTTGTCAATGACCTTTACCTCCATAATTGTATGCTCGACTCAGGGGCTTCTGCAAACATTATGCCTTTAATTGTTATGAAGCAATTGGGTCTCAGCATCACTCAACCTTACAAGGTGTGTTGAATTAACTCCAAACATGTGGAAGTGGACAGTCTCATCAAGGATCTTAAGGTTTCTCTGGCTAGGAACCTCAAGATATCTCTCCTCATGGACATAGTTGTCATTGATATTCCTGATGTATGGGGGATGTTGTTATCTAGAAAAAGGGGAGCCACTGTTGAGGGCCATGTTTAAATGGATCTATCATATGCTACCATCCCTCAATCCGATGGGACATCTTTCATCCTTCATAGAGAACCTACCTACCTATCGCATGTGATTGAACTCAGTCCCTACTATGGAGCACCTAACACCGAGAAGCCTTCCCCCATTTTCCCTTCACAAGAGGTTTGTATCCTTAAAAGTGTGAAAATTTGGGAACACCCAAATTTCTACTGCAACAACTAATTGAGTTTCTTCTATTTGTTAAATACTGAACAAATTATTTACTGTGTTCTACGATAAATATCGAACCAATACACTGCAACCTTCATTAATTAAATCAGTGTTGAAAATATCGGTATCGGGAAAATATCGGCGAGGGTCCAGAAAATATCTTATCGGCAGTATTGGCAAAAATATCGGCAAAATATCGGCAAATATCGACAAGCATAAAAAATGCATAATATATTCAGATTTTTCAGATTTTTAAACATATAAAGCAATAACAACATGAAATAAACACATTGGCACATAAATATGAAGAAAGCACTGATATATATGATGTCAAATAGAAATGATACATCAAAGACGATACCAAATCCTGTTGATCCCTAACAAATAAAACTAGCAGCTATCTATCTGAAATCACTGCCCTCTCCCCCTTTTACGGGAAAATATGATGGGTTGTTTGCCAGGCCTGCCCCTAGTAGTAGAAGGCCTTGACCCTACCTCTGCACCTAATGTCAAATAATGAGTGCTAGATATGGGGCTATGCTCTCCTATATCTATAGCAGATGGTGTTGATGTTGATGCTCCCGCAGTGTCCTCCTCCTCCTCCTCCTGCTCCTCCTCTGACTGTTGTTGCTCCTCCGAGTCCTCCTCCGAGTCCTACTCCTCCTCTGACTGTTGTTGCTCCTCCGAGTCCTCCTCCTCTTGCTGCCCCTGTTCTAATGGATCATCTACCACTGGCTCTAACCACGAAGGTGACTCCTCCAAGATGGGCTCCTCAGACTCCACCCTCCACTGAGACAATACATCAATATTGTCTAAGGAAATAGCATCTGGATCCATTGGTGATTCTATTTACCTCACTCGAAGTCGGATGTTGTAATGCACATACACCAAATCGTTGAGGCGTGTGAACTCCAACCTGTAAGAGTGTCAAAAAAAGTAATGAGTCTTGACTCTTGACTCTTGACACTTGAAGGTCATAAATTAAAAATTAAAAATTACAATAAGTGTAATTGCTCAACTGAAGGTTGGAGCTCGAAGTTATACCTGTTGCGCTTTTTTCCATGTGTTTTCTCAAATACACTCCAATTGCGCTCACAACCTGAAGAGCTACATGTTTGACTCAAGATTCGTATGGCCAATTTCTAAAAATTTGGTGCCCTTGCACCATAGCTTCGCCACCAAATATCTACAACAAAATAATGAAATAAAAAATTCAAAAACTTAAAACATAATTAAACTTTCAAATAAAAGTTACATAATTGAATTTAAAAAACATAGAATTATAAGTAAGGAAATTCTAAATTGAAAATCCTAATTTCTAATGAGTGATGATTTGTCACTTACGTGGCATGAAGAGGGTCCTTTCCCTAATAGCATCATCAAAGCCATATAGGCCAACACAATCCCGATAAGGCTGTATCTTGCGATTGATTTTGCTACGAAGCTCATGATCAGGTACCATCCTCTGAATACAGGAATGGAGCCCTTCCATCACCTCGCCATCAAAATCAAAGGCGCATTTGCATGAAAATGCGAGGCTGAGGAAGAGTGTTGCTGCATGAATTGGTCGATGAAGCATCCCTGTCCACCGACTATCAATCACATCCCATAACATCATCTGCCTATCAAGGCCAACAGAACCCTTGTCTGCATAATAAGAACGAATGGCCTCCTTGGCCCTATCCATGCCCTCATATAAATAAGCCATTGCAGGCTTCTCCCCATCCACCAATCTGAGAACCTTTACTATAGGTTCACTAACTGCGCATGCTTCTTCTACTCCACGCCAAAACGTCTCAGAGTACACCATTTTTGCAATGGCTTTCCCGTCCTGTCTCTTGTTGTATCTACAATTACACCAATCATCAGACACAAACATTTGCTTCAACTCGAACTGACATCAGAGCAAAGACTGAAGAGTAATAAAGTTTGTGGCAAAACGTGTGATCACAAGACGTCGCAACTCCTTATTTCTAGTGAACCTCCTCATGCGGCTAAGAACAAAAGCATGGTTATAAATAAACTTGGGGATGCTCCTAGCCATATCAACCGCCTCCTTGATGAAGGAGAGTTTCCCCATATCCTCAAGCAACAAATCGAGACAATGTGCTGCACACAGAGTCCAAAACAATGTGGGATGCCTCTCCATAAGCATCTTGCCGGCAGACATATAATTAGCTGCATTGTCTGTTATGACTTGCACCACATTCTGCACACCAATCTCCCGAATGAACCCATCTAACAACTCAGATATCATTGATGCATCTTTGATATGTTCTGATGCATCCAACGATTTAATAAACATGGTACCTTTAGGCCAATGTACCAAGAAATTTAGAAGGGTCCTACCCTTACTATCTGTCCAACCATCAGACATCACTATGCATCCAGTAACTTCCCATGTCTTTTTCAACTCCGCCAATCTAGAGTTTATGTCTTGGTTTTCTTCTTGAAGAATTGGACCCCGCAACTCCTCAAATGTGGCACTTTTGTACCATGGGCCCACAACAGCAATAGCATCACACATTAGCTGCCAAAATGGATTGGTTTTAGTGACGCTGAGAGGTAAGTCGTTCCAGAAAAATACACCTCCCCATGACTCTATCAGCGTCTTGCTTCTCCTTTTTTTTAACAAGCGATTTTATGCCAGGTTGTGCTCCAGGTCCTGTTCGTGGAACAAAAAATGATGACCTCGCACTAGCAGTAGCAGGTGATGATGTGCCAGCTGTGGAGCCCCTCCCACTACCCTCAACATCAAAGTCAAGAGAAGGTATCCCGAAAGATCTACCTACACGTTCAGCTTTGTTTCTTTCTGCTTCTTCCTTCTTTCTGTCTTTTTCATCAATTGCCTCAAGAGCTTTTTGTATAAGCTCCAGACTAGAAACTGTACAAATCCCAACATCATGTCCACTGAGTCTAGCAAGATGGTATTTCAGTCGTGTAACCCCACCTGTCATTCCTAGTCCCACACAATTTGCATGTAAGATATACATGATTTGTCCCACCATCAGGGTTCCCATACTCCCAAAATGGGTTCAAGGCTTATTGCATATTTGTATTTTGTAGTAGGCTAACTCAAACCTAGGGCACCAAAAAAAAAATTGGAATTAGTAACTTAATAAGTAATAACCACATCATTTTACAAAACAGTTTTTTTGCTACATAATTTGCAATTTTGCAATGTGAATTGAAAATTGAAAATTTATAATTCATTTGAAATTTCATAAATTCATACATAGAATTTACTTTTAGAAATAGGCAAACGGTAAACCTACCTCATTGTTCACATTGCACAATAAGAAACTAATTTCTAAGGTAAAGAAATTTTATAGAGATGAACCCCTAATATATAATAAAATTAATAAATAGCCTCTGCAACTATGAACTCAAAAAAAATGGAGTTTGCTCTCCAAATATGAAGAAAACTTGAAAACTTAAAAACTTAAAACCCTTGCATTTTCTCATGGGCATGAAAATCTTTTCAAATGGAAAAAAAATCAAGCAAAATGATTGTAGGCAAATAGGAAAGCAAGAACAATCCTAAAACTAACAAAAAATCATTAAAATAGGGGTTTATTTGAACATACCTGTTAATGGAAGAAATGAAATTGTCTCATTGTTCTTGAAGCTTAAATCAATGAAATCTTCATTGTTGGTGACGATAATAGCTATGGAACGTTCAAACCCTCCTTGGCAACAAGCACATAGCTCTCCCCTTCCTTCTCCAGCAATCAGAAATGAAAATGATTCATAAAAAACCAAAATCCGAATTTTATAACCTGCGCAGATATTTTCTATTGTCTCCCGACGATAAATTAGATCGTCGCGCGATATTTTGCCGAAATATCGGCGATATTCGTAAATATCGCAATATTCTCGGCAAGCTGATATTTCGGAAATATCGCAATATTTTCTCAGCGATATTTCGGCTCGCCAAAAATATCGCGATATTTACGAATATCGCCGATATTTCGGCGATGTTATCAACACTGAATTAACTTATATGCAGAAACAAGAAACTGAGCAAGAAAGAAATACACAACACATGACACCGTTATTTTTGGATAAATGTCCCTGGAAAAACCCAATGTGGGAAAACCGGTGCAGCAGTTAAGCGTTTGTATTATTAAGCAGTAGTTTTTTTGAATACAATATTTGGATGTCTTACTGGCAATCCACTACAGAGAATCTGACTGGCAGAAGATTAGTGAGAAATACCTCACACTATCACTAGCGATCCAACAATGATCCAGGCCCTGGATGGTTGGCCCCACACTGGCTCTGCATAGCTACTACATCAAGCTACGCAATCCTGCGTCAACCTCTCTTGGGATCTGTGTCACCTCTTCCCGGATCTCCTACTATCTAGAGCTTCGTTCCTCTGTCTCTCTAGTACACACCCCAGCTTATGGCACTGGAACTTGACTTCCTAGCTGAATTTCGAACTCTCTCTCAAGCTCTGTGCTGCCTCTATGTGAGCTTATGTTGCCCAGTGTGGCCTTTGCGCTGCCTCTTCTAGATCTCTCTTTGCCTCCTTTGTGATGTATTCCTGCATCAGGAAACTCTCCAACCAGAACTAACCCTGCCCCTCAATACAAGAAATCACTTCGATTCTTCTCTAGCAACTGTTGTGCTGACCTCTTTGGGAAATTCGATCTCTTGATCTCTCTCTGATGTGATTTCCAAATGCACATCGAAGTCCTTATAATCCTCCAATTGAGTAATCAACAACCTAGATTAGATTCTAATCAATGGCTCAGATCATTTGGACTCAATCTTTGTCCTCTTCTAGAAGTTTCACCCTCAGTTTGATTAATACCCTTTAATTATTTTAATTTCCTAAGTTTAGAATTAGGCATCCATTAAAAATAATTAATTATTTTAATAAAACTGTCTCCGGGTGGAATTTCCCAAAACGATTTATCGATATTGTGGAATACATGTGTCCTAGCCTCCATGCAAATTCTGAGGCTTAGAGCACATCCGATGCTACCAGAAATCAACAAAAAGACCAAATCACAAGCCAGGCAAGAAGTGTAAACCAAAGAAAGAATACAAAGTAGGGGACCTGGTCTTGGTGGAAAGAGAATTAGTTCCCGTCAAGATTCATGGGAAAGCTGGGGTTGACTACTACTACATTACCAAACTCGACGACAAACATTGGCCTTAACTAGTCAAGATGAGTAGCATCACTCCTTTCCTTAATACTTTACGTTGTACTATATGCATGTTAGGATAGGATCCATTGCATAATGATTTTTGCATTAGAACTAGATGCATATGATGTTTCTCATGATAGATTAGATTGCATATAATATATATAGAAACACAAATAATAAAAATTTTGATTTATGAGCTAACATTAAGCATAGGTGGTCATTAGACACCGTGAAAAACATGTTGCCCCCGTGGTTTCGATCTTTGACATGTGTAGATAACAGGTCTACGGTGACCAAGAGATTGTTGGAGTTCTAGTGACCTCCCGTTCGAGCAACGTCATCCACTTCTTCGAGAGATCACATACCAATTAGAGGCAGATGTTACCCACCACTTAGGTGGTCATATCCCCAAGAGAAATTTTTCTCCATGATGAGCCTCAGCGAGCAGCGAGCAGCCCCTTGATGCTTCCTACTAGCTTGTTGTTCCATTTCTCTACAACCTGAGCCAACCATGTAGTCCCTCACCCACCTATATTGATAGTATGCTTGAAGGTGGGCCTCCCGAATCTAAAGGTGTGTCTTATCATTTGGTAATTGAGTATTGGGCTTACTTATCATGGATAATTTTGGGTATGGATTGATGGGGTGATTTGGCAGAAAAAGTGGACTTAGTTTGTGCTCCCGTCACCTAGATCTCTTTTGGTTGTTACCGCCTCCCTATCCCCTTGCCCCCACCTTGGGTCAGGGCTAGAATAATGCCTTGGAGGTTGAAGCAATTAAAAGAAAAACTGAAAAGCATAAATGGCCACGTTTAACAAGAAAATGTACCACAAAATGCGAAAGATGGCCAAGAAAAAAATAATTAGCACGTGGGCAAAAGCCATTACATGAGCTCTACCCCAATCATTAGCCATCACCCTGGTTCCGTATGCCCTAGATGAGCCTCCTTTACCACTCAGGAACCCATGATTGTCCCAACCCCAGGGGGGTAATAAACTACCCTACCTAAAAAGGGGTAATCACTGTTATATCTTACACATCATGCTCTTGTCCTTTGAGCCCTGAGCAGTTAATTAAAGAAAATTCATAAAAGGCAAAAGGTATATGAAGAAGGGTGGAAAAATCAAGGTCAAAGCACATCATGTACCATGATTTCTCCTTCCTATACATGACATACCCAGGGGTACGCTTCCCTTATCTAGCTACCCCTATGCCCCACTATGTGGCCCAGGATTGCCCCTCTCATTCCCTATTCCATTCCACCTATTTGTCACTTGCCACCCCCATTAGAGGGTATACCTTGGACATACTATCCCCTTTAAGGGATGAAACCACCTAATAAGGTACTTGGCTAAGCTCACTACGGAAGGGCATGCCTTTATGAAGTGCCCACTTTAGCTCGTTTACCCAATTATTTTAATGACTGGTTGTACAAGAAGCCTAGGGGATGCATTGGATCTTATGCAAGATTGCAGGTGGTTTCCATTTGGGTTTGGTTTCCTATATGGGATCCTAACCCCCAAAGGTCCACATTGGCACATGTAGGGTGTGCATAGGAGCTATGGGCCTCCACAGCAGCAGGCAACACTCCACAGATCTTCATGGATGTTCAGAGACTACTAGCGATCCATTTTTGGGATGATGGTGATATGCTTGGTACATTATGCCCAGCAGGCCCCCATAGGAGCCCCACACTCTTGGCAAGTGTCCCAACATCTGTACGATGTCATTGCAACATTCATTCCACCACTTGAACAATTACAAAGGATCTACACACATCTCTGATTCATATGGAGACCTATGGGGTCATTGATGTGCCCTCAGACCCACTTGGAGCACCACAAATCTACTACTTAGAAATCAAGGGGCCACCCCCTTGTCCATCATATTTTGAGGAATTTATTCCTCAATATGGCACTTCATGATATTATTGAGCCTTTAGAGGGCCCTAAGACATGCACATATCATTATTTGGCCCCATATCAGGCTTGTTTTTACACTTATGAGCTAGTTAGTGGTTTTGTCACCAATAGGGATGGTTTTTTTTTTAATCTAGGATAATCAGTAAGCGTTTGTCACCAATAGGGATGTTATTTGCACATTATTTTATCATTAGGGGCTAATGTAGGCCCATAAGCTAATTCAAACTCCTCAGGAAGCTATATATTGATGTTAGATACATTCATTTGTACCATCACTTGACTTGGGATCTCTCTAATCATAGAGAATTTTCGCACCTTTTCCTTGGTGGATATTTTTGGAGATGGATGAATTTTGATGTATGGATTTGGGCTATTCCTCTTGTCTTGGAGCTTTATTGGGCAAATGAAATGCTGGTTGGATATACTCTATAACGTTGTAAGTAAATTTTGATGTTATTGTTCTTCTTGTTGCATATTGCTAAAATTAGGTTTAGTTGCTACATTATCGAAATGTGGAATTGAGCATGTTTTAGCTAATTTAATGTATGGGCCAATGTTATGTGAATGAAATGTCCTAGAGATTTATTTATCTCAAGAAGCTTGCATCATTTGCTTTGAAGTATAAATGCTTGAAGGTCACCTTTCTTTTCTTTCTCTCAACATTGGACAAAGTTGACTTTCTGGGCCTCCTTGTTCAAGAAACCAAGTTCTTACTCATCATTATCCTTGACTCCATATCCCTAAGTGAACTAGGAATTGATCCCTCAAAAGGGTGATCATTTCAACCCTCTTTTAACTGTTTTCCCCTTTTTCCCCAAGTCTAGCACCATTAGGTCCCCTACGGCATCAATTTCCCAGGAATTGACCCAAGGAAAAAATTTGATCTCCTTTAGGCTAATGCGTTGGTGGTTCCCCTCCCGCTCCTCCAAATTTGAGGCAATTCTAACAGTGGAATCTCTGGGAATCTCAAGCCCTAGCTCTAGGATCGAATTATGCCTAGGCATCCCCAAGGTTAGACCTCAATAGGATCAATTCAACCTTTTGAAGAATGTATTCTTGTTTGGTCCTTTCCCCTCACCTTGTCCACAATAGGAACATCATTGATTGCTACATTCCATCCCCGAACCTGGGCTGGGTCCACTTGGCCCCGTGTGGTCCCACTTCTCAATATAGACTATCTGTCAAGGACCATTTGGGAATCCAAGTTTTCCAAGGATTATAGGGATTGAGAAACTTGTTCAAAAGCCTATTCTTTCTCCCTCAACCCTCCAATCCTCACCTATTATCCCTAGAGGACCAAGTCCCTTGCTTAAATAGCAAGCAAGCTCCATTATCCACTCCATCCTTGGGAAAGGGTTTTCATGGTCACTTTTCAACTACCCATTTCACCTAACCATTGACATATACTTTACAAGTGAATCCCTACACTATCGAGATTCCTCCCATAGGTGAAAGTTCGTAAACAGCAGGGAGACTTAGTTGTGGTGACAGTGGGATAAGCCTCCACAGTTGCCCTTAACCTAGCAATTGCTCTCTTAGGAATCCCTTTAGGTCCCTTTTTGGTTTGAGTGGTAACAGGCCTCTCTGAAATGCACTTGTTATATCTAGAAAACTTCCTCAACCTCACTGTGCCTGCCCCTCACTGTCTCTGCTTTGATCTTTGGCTTTCCAACAACTGTTGTTGTTCTATGGAAATCGAACAGCCAAGTGTTCAAGTGTTTTCTCCAAGTGCCCATCAACTTCTTCTTGTAATCCTCTGTTGGGGCTCCAATGGCCATGATTAAAACTTAATCAAGGGCTAGGATCATATCGAATTCGATTCGTATGAGTTTCTAGAGAATTTTCACCTTGACTTAATTAATTTTGATTAATTACCCAGTTTTCCTAAGTTTAGACTTAGGAAACATTAAAAAATAGATTAATAATCTAACTAAGCCATCTCTAGGTGGAATTTCCAGAAACGATTTTTGGGGTATGCAAAACTCATGTATTCTAGCCTCTCCACCAAGTTGCGTGACTAGAACACCTTTGATGCTACAAAAACTAACATAAGGAGTTTTCAACCAGTTATTCCAAAAAAAATATGGTACTCTCCCACACCTTAAGGGGGTGAGCATGAGCATAACTCTCTTACACCAAGGGGTAGAGTAAATTGATGAATTGAAGATGGTTATTGGTAACCCATAAACCACCACATGATTCAAATCAAAGCAGAATAGTTAGTGGTCATCCAAAACCACAATATTATTCAAGTGAAGATTGGTTAGTCGTCATCCAAAAACCACCACATTATTCAAATCACATTGGATTGGTTAGTGCCCATCCAAAAACCAACACACCATTCAAAGTAGATTGGTTTGTGGTAAACCATAAACCACCTATTTCCATGTAAGACAGTTAGTGGTCAACCAACAAAACCACCACCTAAAGAATCCAAAGCCTCAAATTGGATCCTTTTCAAAAATGAACTATTCAAAAACTTCTCACCTTGCACCTGATGGGGGGGTGATAGGGGGGTACATCGGATATCAGGCTTCAAGTTTCAAAGTCTTATCAATCATTTCAATCAGTATTTAGTCAAAAATTGAGAATTCCAACATAGCAACTGGTCTCCTCAACTGAAAATCATTTCAATTATTGAAGGGAAATGTTCAGACATAGTAGTTGTTCATTTACAAGCATTCAAATATTGTCGGATTTCTAGGCATATCTTCATCAAAACTCAATTCAACAATTTCAGATTGAAGATAACAAAGTTGTCATACAATTATTCGGACTTGTGATAGAGGGGAGAAATATTAGACTACAAGTCCCTAGATAATCACAAAGTTTGAGAATACACTTGTCATGACTTGTAATTCTTATCTTGATGAGGTGTCATGATGATCCACCGATGAGTTGTCAATATGATCTAGATCTAGAATGATCAAGGATGTATAATAAATTAAGATTTTGAGATTAATGCAATATAACAGATCAGCTTTAAGCCTTTTCCGCCAATTCGCTTGTTTTGTCTCTCATGTTAATTTCTCGACAAATTCGTCACTCAAGGAGAATATTATGAGAGTTTTTCATGACTCACCATTAGCAAGGCACCCGTGGTATTTGAAAACTTACAAACAGATCAAAGAGAGGTTATCTTAGAAGGGCCTTAAGGATGATGTACTGAGACATGTGAAGGAGAGTATGACTTGTTAGTAAAACAAGTATGACTCGTCAGTAAAACAAGTCGAATCATACTCATCCCATAGGTTTGTTATAGCCTTTGCCCATTTTAGAGCAGAAGTGGGAGTGTGTCCATGGATTTCATCACAAGTCTTATGAATGTGCACGGAAGAGATTGTATTTATGTAGTTGTTGATTTGTTGACCAAGTTCGTGCACTTATTTGTGATTTCATTAGAGTATAAGGCAACTCAGGTGGCAATGTTTCTCTTTCAGGAGGTGATTAGCCTTCATGCATTGCCTAACCACATTGTCAGTGATCAGGACAACAGGTTTCTCCATGCATTTTGGCAAGAGTTGTTCAGCTTAGTTGGAAAATTGTTGACTCCTAGTACTAATTATCACCCTCAGACATATGGTCAGACTAAGATTGTGAAAAAATGGGTAGAGGGGTATCTGCGTAATTGTGTCAAGGCAACAGAAGGCTTGGATTAAGTGGTTGCATCTAGGTGAACATTGTTATAACACCACTTACCATATGTCCAATTGTATGACACATTTTCGAGCATTATATGGCTATGATGCTCCTTCATAAGTGGAGTTGGATTTTGGGGACAATAGAGCTTCTAAGGCCAAGGATTTGGTTTTGAAGAGCCAAGATGTCCTAAAGGCTCTTAAGAAAAAATTACAAGTTCCCAGAATCAATAGAAGATGTATGCAAATAGACACAAGGTTGAGCGTAGCTTTGAGGAAGGATATTGGTTTGTTTAAGGTTACGACCATACAAATAGTCTTCACTAAAGAAAAGTGGTGTGGAAAACTTGAAAAGCATTTTTTTGGTCCCTATAGGGTAATAAGGGGAGTTGGGGAAGTGGCTTATGAGTTTGAGTTTCCAAAGGGGAGCACGATCCATATTGTTTTCCATGTCTCCTGCCTCAAGAAGGCACTGGGACAGCAAGTGATTCTTTCAGCCAAGCTACCCCCATTGGATGAGGAGGAACAGTTGGTTTTGATTCCTAAGGAGACTTTGGACGTTGAGGAAAGGAAGTTAAGGAGTAGAGTAATCAACGAATATCTTATCAAGTGGAGAGACTTGCTAGTAGAAGATGCCATGTAGGAAGGAGCTCAGATTTCACAGCATCCTAGTTTGCAATTACTTGAGGGTAAGCAAACTTGGGAAGGGCGGACTGTCATGTCCCTTTTCAAGTAATGACTACATGAGTCAACTTAGTGGCCTATTTGATTCTCATAAGCTATATTCAAAAAGAGAGTATCAATTAATTTAATTATTTAATGTCATTTGGGTGAAAAAAAACACTATTTATAAGGTGATGCTGAGTAATTAAATTGAAAAAGGTGTTATTTTATTGAGCAAATGGCCCATGGTATTTGAAGACCCATTCGAGCAAAGGCAAATTTCTTTAAGGAGGTTGACTTTATCTTGGGGAAAGTCAATTTAAATTGTGGAGGCTGAATACATTTGTGAAAGCTGAAGTTTAGAGAGAAGTTGAATTTATTGTGTGGAGGCCAATTGATTTGTGCAAGCCAATTTTTGTTGAAGGAGCCGAGTTTGATTTGTGGAGGCCAAGTTTGGTGCGAAGCCGAGTTTTATTAGGAGGCCAAATTATTTCTATGAGGGTCGAATCGATGAGGAAGCCGAATTTTATTATGGAGACCAAGTTCCTTGAGGACGTTGTTTTCTTCTTCTTGTGGGGTCGCATTTCTTCATAGGGGCCATATTTCTTCAACCAATCCTTGTTACTTTCCAGAGATATCTATAAGTTGTATAATTAAATGTATGCATCTTAAAGGTGTTGTCTTGCATGTAATTTCATGAACAAGGCAAACCCTAAGTGTTAGCTCAATTGTTCGAGTCCCCAATGTTAAAGTACCTTTGCCATTGAGAGGTCATAGGTTCAATTCTCTCGACACCCTCGGGGTAAGGCTCCGTTGTTGAGCCGGATGGAAGTGATCCCTTCGCGTGGATCTGCCTGGTACAAATATTTTGTGGACATAACAGTCACCAATCTCTAGGGTATGTGAATCACATAGAGAGTATATAAAAGAAAAGAAAAAAAATCATGAAGAAGGCTAATAAATTTCACTGAATTATTGTTGTTATTTGAGTTCAATTATTGAACAAGGGTTTCATATTTAATTTCATGCAAAATGTTTGAAGAAATGTCTCTACAATCAAAGCCTCTTCTTGTTTGCATACAAGTATTTGAAGAAAAGTTTACGTGTAAAGTGTTTGACAAAATAGATGAAAGAAAATTTTTAAAAATTTTGCAAGTTGAGTAAGCCTTGTTGTCGCACAGATTGTCACAACAACGCTCAGACTGGGGGATGTCACTCTGATCCCCGATCTCTCCGTTTAAGCCTGTCTCCCGCGGCTAAGGGGGGTAGACCCTGTAGGGAAATGGACGACCAACTGTGAACCAGTTGGATTGGGAGACACGAAGGAACAAGCACTAAATTGATTTTATTAATTTAATGGATCAGTGCCTTAGGGTTTGATGTTTAAACGATTACTTACTAGATGTTGCAGAAATGTAAACCGTGTACAGCAATCATTTATCATCAAATAACTTGAACGATGCAAGATATCCAGTAAGTTCACAATGATTTAGCAATTTTAAAACTTCGAAAGATAAAGCTTGACATACAACCATGTAAATTTGAACATTAACCAGATATCATTTCAAAATTATCATTTCATGCCAACTCATATAAACATTCATTCCATATCAAAAATTTAACCTTAGCAAAAATAATAAAGCGTGATAAACCCCTGAGCTAATCTGGCAAGAAAATTTCCACAATATTTTTTATGTTTTTCAGATAAAATAAAA
Source organism: Pinus taeda (assembly GCA_000404065.3). Classification (NCBI taxonomy): domain Eukaryota; kingdom Viridiplantae; phylum Streptophyta; class Pinopsida; order Pinales; family Pinaceae; genus Pinus; species Pinus taeda. The sequence continues at coordinate 218,841 of APFE031115897.1, forward strand.
TTTTAAAACTAAAAATATAAACTAAAACAAAACTTGAAATTAAAATCTAAATATAAAGTCTAAATAAAGGAATTTTTTTTAAGACTTTTTTTATTTTATATTTTTTTTATGATTTTAATTTTTGACTTAAAACAAAGTCTAAAAAATGAAAAATCTAATTTAAATCTAATCTAAAACTAACTTATATAAAAAATCAAAACTAGGCCTAAAGTCTAAAGTTTAAACTAAAATAAAATTTAAAATTAAAAAAAAAAAAAATTAAAAAAATTAAAAATAAAAAATATATAAAAAATTAGGAATTTTGAAAGTTTATAATTTTTAGGAACTTTTTATTTGTTATAAATATAACTTTAAAATTAAAATTTAAACTAAACTAAAGTCCTAAAACTAAAACCCTAACTTAAAGTCTAAAACGGGACTTTTTATATTTTATACTTTTTATATTTTTAAATGTTATTTTTTAAAGCCCAAAAATCAAACCAAACAAAACTAATAAAATCTAAAATCTAAACTAAACCAACGCCTGAAATGTTAAACGCTCCCTTCATTAAAAAAAACACAATTAAAGAAAAGAAAAAGAACGTTCTAACTATGCTAACCAAAATGTCAAACGCATGAAACAATACCTGGCTCGTATATATCAAAAACGCGTTCTTACTGTGCGATTTACAGGGTTTGATGGCAGAATGGTCTTTGACGTCGGCCGGAAAGGTTGCAGACGGGCCTGAAGCTGACTATGTGTTTATCGTTGAGACTGTTGCGTGTAACATTGCTTCAAAAAACCTGCGCTTTGGTGCTTCGATTCACTGCCTTCTCCCTTGTTTATACGCAGATGCGGTAGTTTGGTGGCAAACGTGCTTAATGGGCAGAGGAAATGGACGTATTTCCTTTCTCCGTGCAGGTAGACAAGCCGAAAACCAATGCGTTTCGATGCTCAGCGTGAAGGCTCAGGCCTGAGAGACGTTTTGAGAGGTAGGCAGCGGAATGGAGATACAACTTGTTGAGTGATGGACACAGGCAGGACGGGGGGCAGTAAGGAGAAGGTTTGTTGGACGGTTGATGGAGAGATCAATGGAAAATATGATTTGTTGTGGTGAAAAGAGATGGAGAAATGCAAATACGTGAAGATTGATAAAAGACTGCGCAAATTCTTTTGCAAACCCCACCAAGCAGCTCACAATTTAAGAAGATACTTTCCAGGAACCTTGATGAAACTACTTGAGCCCTTATCTTCAGTTTATTGCAGATGAAACCCTCACAATAGAATTCCAGATCTGAGGGTAACAAAATTTAGAACACTCGAGCAACCAGAACAGAGACCCTGCAAAAAAGAACTAATTTTCCACAAGAGTTTATCTTGGACCTGCAACCTGCAAATGAAAAACTCAAAAGTCTGGAGAGTATATGCAAATATTGAAACTAAAACCCTGCAAACTGGTCCAAAATTACAAAATTATAGCTCTACAACAGCCAAATTTGTCAGTTATCATCAATAATGTTTTAAAACTTCAAATTTACTATGAAAATGCTTAGGAAATCTCTCATGCAAATCATAAAAGAAACTAAATGATTAACCCAGGATCAAAACTAGCTGGGCTCTGCAAGAAAATGCTTGCGGGAGTTGGTTGGTTCAGCCGAGAACTTCCCAAACACCCGCTGATCTTCTTCAGTAAGGGTTACCTGCACAGCTCACTTCAATCATCAATAAAGAGAGGAAAAACATTACTAGATCTCAGATTCAATGGAGATACCTGCCATTATTTTAGAAACCCTAATACCATTCAAACCCTAGAAAGTGAACAAGATACCTATGCTCAAAAATACTCTTCAATAAGCTGTTACTAATGGCTGAAAATTGAAATATGCAGAAAATAAAATAGCTCACAGCACTTCAAGAGAGTAACACCAACAAGATTTCGACCCCAAAGTCTTTCTTTATTATCACCAAAAAAAGGTTTACAAGAGAGCTTCTTCAGCACAAAACTCACAGGTCGAATGATCTCAAATGACCCCTAGCACCCTATTTAAAGGAAAAATTCCCAACGGCTAGTTTGAGTGATCCACGTCAAAATGATCTCGACCGTTGATGAAGATCAAGATATCTCTTAATCTCATCCGTCGAATTTTTAATGCATTAAAAAATTGAAATTCTCAAAATATTATTATTTTATTATCTATTTTTATTTATTTTATTTTATTTTTTTTTATTTTATTTTTATTATTTTTTCAATTTTTTATTATTATTATTATTTTTTTTTTTTTATATTATTTTATTATGGATCCTCAAACTCAGCCTTTGGAAAAATTTCCCTAGGACCTAGGACTTAGACCCATGAGGGGACTAAAACATTTCCTAACCCTCAAGACACTTTACATCATGACTTTTACAATTTTTACATCTTTAAGGGGGAAAAGCCCATTGACATAGACCCCATAGACCACCCAGTCCTGCGACCAAACATAATCTAGCAGATTAACACACTAGGATTCTCCTAAGACTCTAATGACAAAATTCATTCCGGCTTTGGGGTCAGGTTGAAGGAAAACTCTGCCGATCATGGATCGGTGAGACGAAAAACCTTCCGGAACGTAGATTATCACTAGAAAATTAGGTCCACCTAGGCAATTTACATACATGACTGAACTCTGCAAAGATTATTTACAATTCAAAATGCAGACTAGGTTTACAACTTAATATGATTAAGTGAATGATGACTGTCGAATGGCACGAACATGTCGATCAAGCGCTATCCCTTTTGCGAAGAAAAAGGGGGTGTACTGCTATGGGTAGTTGACACGCAGTGGTCAACAAGCCTATTTTAGCAAGAGATATTGCATTATTGAACAAATAAGACCTTGAATTTACTCAATAACCGAAATAAAAATAGGAGCATGCATCAATCATGCAGATGCCTCAAAAATACAGCAGAAGCATAAAACATGAAACATGAAATCTGTCCTTCAAATAAGCTTGTCATTAGCAACTTAGAACTTACAAGGACACCTAAAAAACAAGATTTTCTAACTGCTGACTGAAAAACTGCAAAACAGGTTTGAGAACCCTGCAATAGGACTCTGTTAGTACGACTATGCAAACCTATCGATATAACAGTACAGATCCATACAAACCGTGCATACAACTGTACAGAATTCACTGTTAGACTAGAACTGTGACCTGCAATAATTGTTGGGCTGCTCTGCTCACTGCTGCACCGTTTTCTCCTATCCTCGGATGAAACTGTCTTCATGGAGAATCAATGTGTCTTTCCATCTAACTTGTCCTGCCTTTATAGTTTTAGCAGAAACTCTATGTTTTAGATTACTCCTAGTCTAAGTACAATTTTAGAGTCAAATGCTAAAAAATTAAATAAGATATTCACTTTTTTACTAGAGTGAATTACAAAATAGAATTACTTTCCTAAAATTAAAATAACTTTTTCAAAAATATATTGAATTACTTCTCACATGTTCACACTGATCATGTGCAGAAGTTCCTATTTGAGCTATAATTCTCAACATTGGGGACCACACAGGAAAGGAAATCAGCCTCCCTCTCAGCCCGGAGGCAAGAGTGAGGTCATTGATACCATGCCAGCACCACATTCTATACTCACTTAGGAGCACCACATAGATTACTCTTTTAAAGAGCTTAACATGTCACTTACAAGATTTGAACTTGGATGGGGAGGACAATAACTATTCAGCCCAACCACCCAAGCTAAACCCAATTGACTGTAATCTCAGTAGTTAAGCAGCCTAGTTATTTGGTGCTAAGCCAAGAAGTTATATATATATATATATATATATATATATATATATATATATATATATATATATATATATTGTCTTATGGGTGTTTTCCATTTGGAGTTACTCTTTGTTAGCTTTTGTAGCATCGGATGTGTTCTAGCCACGAAATTTGGTGGAGAGGCTAGAATACATGAGATCTCCAAAACCCAGAAATCGTTTCTAGAAATTCCAACTAGAAGTGTCTCAATTAGATTATTAGCCGTTTTTTAAATATTTCCTAAGTCTAAGCTTAGGGAATATGCTTAATTAATCGGTATGAATTGAGATAACGTGAGAATAGTCTAGAAACTCACACGGATTGATCGAGATATGATTTGAGCCATCGATTAAGATTTAATCTTGATCGTTGGAATCCCAAAAGGAAGACATAATAAGGGATCGATGTGGTGATGGACAATGTCACATGGTTTGGGTTCGACAATGATTAGGTTCGGTTTGAGTTCGAATTTTCTGATGAGGTTCGCCATTAGGTTCGTCTATATATAATGAATTATAAGATAAAATAGTAAGAAATCAAAATCAGTAAACATCAAAAAATGTTATCACGGACATGGAAACTACAAGGATAGATTACAAGCTTGAGTTGTGACATGAGGTTATCAGTTTTGATCTATGGGCTTGGTTAATGGCTATGAGGTTCGATGAGGTTCACCGAACCTCAAAACTTTTTTAAGGTTCGCCAAAATTCGAACCTCAAGGTTAAAGTTTGACGAACCTTGTGACATAGATGATGGAGAATGCACCAAAGTCACTTGGAGAATTCGATTTTATAAAGTAGCAGCAGTCAGTTGTCGGAGAGTTCAAGCTTCAATGAGGTAGAAAAGATAGTCAGGGGCAAGGACAGTGATTCGGAGGAAGTTTTCTAGATCCGAAGAGGCAACAGCAAGAGAGCTGAGTTATTCCCAGTGAGGTAGCATAGAGGACTGCGCAGTTGCTTCAGAGAAGTAGTTTGATTTGCAGGAGAGAAATTCATTCTCAGTTCTAGAGGCCGGGCAGAGGGTCCAAAGTGCCGGAAAGGCGATTTCCTCAGCAAAGACAGGAAGAACGACTTCATCAAAAGCAGGTTGGAGGCTTGACATCATAGGGTCTGCGCCAATGTTCCACCAAGTTTTGGGGACGAGGAGGCGAGGGACAGGGGATACACAAGAGTGGCCTATGAAAAAGCTCCCCACCAATTTTTAGGAAACGTGGGGGGAAGTTGGGGTCTTAAAAACTTATAAATATAAAATATAAATCAAGGAATCATATAACTTAAACAAATTTAAAACGAAAAGCATGATCATTGATATCATTATCATATAAATTATAATCATACATCATACATGTAATTTTGTAACTGTACAATGTAACCACTAGTCTACTAACTTACTAACAATGCACAATGAAAATAAATTATAAAATTATAAATGTTTAAAATTTTAAACTTTAAACTTTAAACCATATTGATGTTCCACTTCCCAATATGAACATTGAATATTGTATAATATAAAAGTCAAGTCTGATACATCAGTAGCAATGTTTTGTTCAACGAAGGAGCAGACAAAAGGTTGCTTGGCGATGGCGGCAGTGTTCAGTTCAACGAAGGAGCAAACAGAAAAATTAATATGAAATGAACCCTTCCCGATCGGTCAACAAATATTAAAAATTACGATTTTTTTGTTTCATTAAAAAAAGAAAAAAAAAATTGCGAACTTTTTCTAGGGAAATGACCCCTCAAGACCCCTTAAGACCCCTTTCGCATAGGAAACGACCCCAATTGGAGGAAACGTCCCCCAAAATGGAGGAAACGACCACTTTCAAGTTTCCTCGCGTACCCTGTTTTTTGGGAGCGTGGAGAAACGTCCCCCTCTTGTCCCCAAGTCCCCGGAGCATGAGGGAGTTAGGAAACTCGAACCCCAAGTGGGCGGAGGCAACCCCGTGGAACACTGGTCTGTGTAGAGCGGACAGCGAAGGTTGATGCAGAGGGTCTAGGAGGCCGAGTTTCCTAAAGTAAGTTGCGCTGGGATTGCTTGTGGAAGAAGGGTAATTCCCTTAAAATAATTTTGCCCAGATTTTCTTCTCGTTTGGATTGCCAGTTGGGCATCCATAGATTGTACTCAAATTTTTACTGCTGCATAATAATAAAACCCTCACTATTGCACCGGTTTTCCCAAATTGGGTTTTTCCAAGGACAATTGTCCAAAAATAACGGTGTCATTTTGTTAATTTTAGGTATGTTCTATACTTAGAGCAATTTATTTCAATTTTCACAGTTAGCTCAATATATTTTCCAGATTAGCAATCACATCAGCATTAAAGTAAATTGCAAATAGAACATAAACATAGATTGCAAAAGACAAGCCAAGACAAGAGGACACAAGATGTGGCGCTAGCCAAGGACAAACCCCAATGTGGGGAAACCCTTGATCAATTCTTCTTATATGTTCTTCAATAGTTCAGCAGAGAGAGAGAGAGAGAGATAGTACATATACAACAGAAGTCAACAAGTTCACTTATCTAAATAAGAGCATAGATCATCTCTAAGTAGATGATACATGAGGTAGTTGAACTCAATTGAAGACATGTTGCTTCAACTGATTCTCCAAGGTACTCCATCACTTATCATTGTGTTGTACCTTGTCATCACGCTCCACCTCATTGTGTTGCACCATGCTGCACCCATCATCACTATGTTGGACCTCAATACCATGCTAGACACATCATACTATTGCACCTTATGTTGCACCTTCCTTTACTGCAACATTTGTACCTTATCATCTTGCTGCACTCACCAGTGCTGCCTCGTACTACACATCACTGTACTGCATCATGTACCATTATTGTCCTATGTGCCATTGTTGCACCATGTTGCCACACTGTTGTCCCATGTGCTTGCAACATCATGCTTGCCACCATGTGCTTTCTGCACCTTGCCCAATGTGCTTGCAGCACCATGCTTGCCACCATGTGCTTTCTGCACCTTGCCCAATGTGCTTGCAGCACCATGTTGCACTATGTGCTTCTTGTACCTTGCTTACTGTACTACTGTCCCAATTGGCTATTGCAGCACCATGTCATGTTGTTGTCCCATTTGTTAGCATGCCATTGCTGTTGTCCCATTATTAGCATGCCATTGTTGTTGTCCCATCATTGTTGTTGTCCCATTATTGCTGCTATCCCAATTGCTACTATTGTCCCAATTGTTAGCATTGTTGTGACTTCACTTCTGGTTAGGGTATATACCACTGCCCTTAACCCAACACACAACAAGACTAGCCCTCTAGTGTTGCAGCCATCCTTGATCAAGCTCCTCCCATGCCACGTTATCTTCTCAACACAGCCATGAAATAACTCTAATAGCTTGCTATGGCCTACGGCCTAGCTTGCTGTAGCTTTTAGCCTCCTCAATGTGCCCAAACAGCCACTCAAATTCCAGCGTTTAGCTTCCCTCTACCCGGCCTAGCAGCCTGCCTTATTGGCCCTAGATCCTTAGCCCTCCATACATCAATCCAGTGACTTGAAGTGACCTGCGGCTAGGGCATCATGGACCTGCGGTTAGGGCATCATAGTAACCCTCCTTGAGTGCGGCTAGGGCTTGTAGAGACCAGTGTATAGGGCAGCGTGTAGCTTCCTTCTTAACTATGTCTAGGGCTTGTAGAGACTAGCGTATATGGCAGCGTGTAGCTTCCTTCTTGACTGTGTCTAGGGCTAGTAGAGACCAGCGTATAGGGCAGCGTGTAGCTCTCCTTGACTGCGTCTAGATCTCATACTAGGGCTCCTTACCTTCTGCGTTTAGGGCTTCCCCTCTTAGATTTCTCTTCCACTAAAACCCAGAACAAGTGGAGAGAAATCAAGAGTGAAGTGTGTAGAAATGACTATCAAGTCATCTCCTTTTATACTAAAATGTTGAGCACATGTGTGGGTTATTTGGTTGCTGGCCGACCTTGACGAATTGTCTTACAACACAAATAAATTCATAACTCCATGAATACTTATTAGAATCGAATGATCTTTAGATCAAAATCCTACACCTCTCGAGAGAGGAGTCCAAGAAAAATATCTGTTGCCATAAATAAGATGACCCACATGGAGTTTGGCACTGGTCGCCAATTTTAACACTCCCTCTCAACTAGGGAGAACTCCATCCGCTGATCCATCTGCCAAACTGTACTATCTCTGCCATCAGTACCCTACACTGCTCTGCTCTGCTCTACTAAACCATGAAGAAGAAGAATTGATCGTGAATGTCTCATACCATTCTCTACTGACCTGAAGTCAGTTCCATATGAAGAGAGTGTGTCATACCACTCTCACCGATCCCAGGTGTCATATCACTCTTACTAACCTGAAGTCAGTTCCAATTGATCCCAGATCAATATCAAAAGAGAGTGTCTCAAATCACTCATACTGATCCCAGATCAGTTTCATTGATCCCAGATCAATGGAGGTCATCCTATCATAGGGAGTACGGTAGATACAACGATGTGTCCATCGATAGTACTACTATGGTCCCTATACCCATTTCCCTACTCATTGTCCAGATGAGAGGTATTTCCCATGAGTCCCAAACTGCATGGGTAGGATGCCTCGATAGGAGAACCACTCATCCTGTCCATAAGTCGCCACAGGGTATCATAGGGGAAGGCTAAACCATTCACCATGTACACAGTGCACCATTAGGGGAGGGTGAATCGCCCTATGGTCGCTTGTTGCTCCAAGAAGTACCCCAAGCCCCCCAAAGCTCCTAGAGCTCAATGCATGCTCCTAGAGCCAGATATCAGCAACGTGATAGGAGGTGATACAAAGACAGGATGTTGCGGCATGGTGTGCGGCACTAGAACACATTCCTTGCTATGAGGGAGTGTTAGTTTTTGTAGTATCAGATGTGTTCTAACCACGAAGTTTGGTGGAGAGGCTAAAATACATGAGATCCAAAATCCAGAAATCGTTTCTTGAACTTCCACCTAGAAGTGTCTCAATTAGATTATTAGTCATTTTTTAAATATTTCCTAAGTCTAAACTTAGGGAATATGGTTAATTAATCAGTATTAATTGAGATAAGGTGAGAATAGTCTAGAAACTCACACGAATCGATCCAAATATGATATGAGCCATCGATTAAGATTTAATCTTGGTCGTTGGAGTCTCAACATGAAGACATAAGAAGGAATCGATGTCGTGATGGAGAATGCACCAAAGTCACTTGGACAATTCGATTTTCCAGAGTAGTAACAGTGAGTTGCCGGAGAGTTAGAGCTTCAATGAGATAACAAAGATAGTCAGGGGCAAGGGCAGTGATCCGAAGGAAGTTTTCCAGATCTGGAGAAGCAGCAACAAGAGGGTCGAGTTATTCTGAGTGGGGCAGCGCAGAGGACTGCGCAATTGCTTCAGAGAAGTAGTTTAATTTGCTAGAGAGAAATTTGTTCTCAGTTCTAGAGGCCGGGCAAAGGATCTAGAGTGTCGGAGAGGCAATTTCCTCCGCAGAGATAAGCAGAACGACTTCATCAAATGCAGGTTGGAGGCTTGACATCATAGGGTCTGCGCAGAATAACATAGAATCTGGCGCAGAGGGTCTAGGAGGTCAAGTTTTCTAAAGGATGTTGTGTCGGGATTGCTTGTGGAAGAAGGGTAATTCCCTTAAAATAATTTTGCCCAGATTTTCTTGTTGTTTGGATTGTCAATTGGGCATCCATAGATTGTACTCATATTTTCTTGTTGTTTGGATTGTCAATTGGGCATCCATAGATTGTACTCAGATCTTCACTGCTGCATAATAATAAAACCCTCACTGTTATACCGGTTTTCCCAAGTTGGATTTTTCCAGGGACAACTGTCCAAAAATAACGGTGTCATTTTAATTGTGTGTGCGTGCTAGAATTTTCTCAGTTTCCAGCACTATTATTTCCATAGTATTTTATTTGTGAAGGTTGCAGTGTGATTTATTTGATATTTGTCGTAGCCAATAAATTGTTAAAATAATTAACAAATAGAAAAATAAATTTCAGTCGCTGCAATAGGATTTCAGTTTTCAAATTTTCACTCTTCATTCATTTAGAAGTTGCCATGCAACCCACCCTTTTGTATAATAAAGCAGTGCCCCTTGATTAGATAAATTATTCTTTTATCATATAATATTTGCCCTGTTTAATTTATTTTATAGTGTACTCTTCATTATTTTTTGGCCTATGGAGTATTGATTAGATGGAGGCACACTACTTTTTTCATCTACAAAAGGCATCATAACTCGATATTTTAAACTAACAAAAAAGAAGCAGGCACATTGTACCTTTTTCATCTACCACATGCATCATACTTGATATTTTAAACAAACAAAAAAGAAGCAAGCACATTGTACCTTTTTCATCTACCACATGCATCATAACTCGATATTTTAAACTAAAAGAAAAGAAGCATGTTAGTTTTTGGTAGGGATGTGCTCTAGCCATGAAAATTGGTGGGAGAGGCTAAGGCACATCAGTTCTAAAGAACCTAGAAACCGTTTAGTGAAATTCCACCCAAATTGTGTTTCCTTAAAATAATTAATGTTTTTAATGGGGTTCTTAAGTCTAAACGTGGGAAAATTAAAGTATTAATGGGTATTAATCAAAATATGGGTGAGAATGATCTGGAAGGCAGATCAAGTCAAGTTTTAATCTTAGCTGTTGATTAGAGACTTAATCTCAGCCGTTGAAGCCTCAAAGAGAAAAGTATAAGAAAGAGACTTGGTATTCATTTCGGAACACACATGCAGAGGAGGAATTGATCTGGAGTTCGATTTATGGGGCTAGGAAGCTGAGAATTCAAACTAAGTGATCATTCTGCAGCAGAGGGGTAGGGATAGTTTGGGAATATTGGGCAGAGAGATGGAGAGACACTAGTGGAGGCAACACAGCAGCTAGAAGGACTGACTTTAGGCCAATCTGGGCCCACGCAAGCCTAACGCAGAGGCAGAAGGTCCAACACAAAAGTGAGGTTGCCCTCACGCAGAAAGTTGGAACTGTCAGGGAACTGCCGGAACAGCCAGGAAGGTTGACGCAGAAGGCAGAAGAGACAGCGCAGGGCTGATGCAAAGCCTGTAAGGCTAACGCAGGGCCTACGCAGGGCTAGCCCAGAGTAGTCAAGGTTAGCCAGTTCTGCTATTGGATCAGCCGAAAACTGCCGAGTGAAGTGAGGTAAAACTCAGTCAGTTTTCCGCCATTATATTTTCTCTGTCATTGTATTTTCGGGAGGGCATCTAGCATTGTATTCAGAACTACTGCTTAATAATATAAAACCCTCAGAGTTGTTGTGTCGATTTTCCCACATTGGGTTTTTCCGAGGACTATTTTGTCCAAAAATAACTGTGTCCTATGTATCATGTTCTTTGCTAAGTTTTTTGTTTCATGTAATCAAATTAATTTGGTGTAGGCTGCAGAAGTAATTTACTTCAGTATTATTCAGAAGAAACTTGATAATGTATATTAAAATAAAGTAGGTGAAGTAAATTCAGTATTGCTGCAATAAGGGTTCCTTGAGGATAGGAATTTTCACATGGTATCAAAGCATTGATTTTGAAACAGGAAGAGTAGACCCAGCGCTAAGCAGAGAGGCCAATAGTTGCATTTGGCAATAATTCGAATCCCCTTGAAGGGATTGCACAGTGCTTGCTGGGAAAGCATAGATACCAAGGAAATCTCTCTCTGAAAGAGTCAATAGAGAGGTAAGATTTCCAGTCCGTGAACTTGCATAGGCAGAGGGAGTGACGCAGAGCCTCAGCGCAGTGCTTGAAGGGCGCAGTTTTTGGCGAGACAGAAATCCGTCGGAAAATAACGAAGACACATAGAAGGAGAATTTTATCCTCAAAAGGAATTTTCTCACCAAAAGGTCGAATTTTTCACTTGCCGTGTAGCAGTGACTAGAGGAATCAATTCGACAATTTGGGTGAGATGGCATTGCATTGGCTCAAAGATCAAGACAGGTTGGAAGGAGCTTCCAACTATGTCATATGGAAGACCAGAATCTTAGTTGTTCTGGAGGAGTACAATCTCAAAGCCTACTTCAAGTGTGTTGTGGATGTTCCTACTGACAATGATCAAAAGAAGAAGTACAAGGCTGAGCAGGGGAAGGCGAAGAGGTTCATACTCGATGGACTTCAAGATCATGTGGTCTCCCACTTGCAGGGCAAAGATATAGCCTGAGAGATGTGGGAAACTTTGTCTTCACTGTATGAAGATTCTTCCGAACAGTGAAATATGTACTTAGAACAAAAATTGCAGCGGACATTAATGCAAAAGGGAGAAGGGGTTAGCTCCTATCTTCAACGTCTTCAGGACACCAGAGACAAGCTTGTTGCAGTGGGATCTACTCCTCAGTCTACCACGATGGTAAGGACAGCCCTGAATGGAGTCTCGAATGAATGGCAAGTCTTCGTCCAAAGTATATTGGGCAAGGAAAGACTACATTCATGGGAGGAGATGTGAGCACCTTTCAATAGCAGGAATTAAGGATGGATCTAGTTAAGGTCAACCTCAATGGCAGTAGTGGGAGTGGCACGAAAACCAAAGAGGAGGAGAACGTAGCTCTAGCATCAAAGGGGTAGCAGAAGCAGAAGCAGAAGGACATTTCGAAGGTGAAATGTTTCAGATGTGGCGAGATGGGCCACTTTGCATCCCAGTGTCCTTTGAATCAAAAGGATAAGGATGAAAAACATGATCCTAACGCTGCTCCAGCAAAAATTGACGAAGATGAGTTTGCCATGAGTGCCCACGCATCTCCTGGTAGGAAATGGGGCGATATTGAGCTGTAGTCGGGAGGACTACATGTGGGCATGTAAGATCCTTGAGGAACCCACCTCTTGGATCAATTCCTTGCTAACGAATCCTGAGATTTAGCAGTAGCGAGATGGAATTAGTGTCAGATAATGCAATGGGTTGATTGGAGAGACCACCTCTTGGATCAATTTCTCACTACAGGAGCCCGAGATTTAGCAATAGCGAGATGGACTTAGTGTTTTATAGCTCTGATACCACTTGTTATGCTCTTAACCTGCAAATGATGCCCAAATACAAAATATGCGAAGAAAAGATACCCAGAACACAGAATAGCAATGTTTTTATTATTCAGAGAATAATGTTCACTTGCCTCTTCGAGGGGGCAACCTCCAATAGAGCAGAGCTCGATTACAAAATAAGACACGATGCTCCTCGCAGGGAGTCTCTATCCTTTATATATGACTCATACATGCAATACCACAAGCCAATACCGTGGTATTAATAATACCATCTATCTAATACTACGACCCATTTGCAACTAACTGTGGTTCCGTTATTAATTGCAGATTAACCACTTACAATTATTAATATGGGCTTTATTGACTCTTGGCTATGACGTGATCCCATTACATAAATAAGGGGGTTAGGGTGGGACCCTAACAAACTCTGTCATATGTCTAGGCCAGCGAAGAAGCAGTGAGGCGCAGATCAGGCTCACACAAAGCCATGTCATCTTTCTAGACCAGGAAGGAGTGACGCAGTGGCCAGGAGGAGTTGATCTAGCTCATGCAGTGTCAGAAAAGCTCAGATTCTTCAGTTGTCGGGGTTGGGGGAGCATATCAGATTCGATTTGAGGAGCTGGTGGGACACTGTTGTTGTTGGTGCAGTGTAGGAATTTACAGGGTAAGTTCCTCAGATAGAACACCAAAGGACATCGCTCACAAACAAATCACAGATCAATACACCAGTATTTGTGACGTGGTTAAGACCCTCAAAGAGGGAAACATTCCACAGCCTGAGCCAACGCGGTCACTTCAGGTAATTTATTAATGTAAAAGAAAGAAAAATTTACATAAGATTCTATCATGAACGGTCACCTAACAAATGACCCTTCATGCTCTTTAAATAGAGATCATGGACCAATCGGGTGTCAAGCGACAGATCAAGTGTTAGTAATACCGAGGAGAGAATGAATCATCAGATTACTTCATTCTAGAACATATTGTGACCGTCGGATTGTAAGTTACAAAAGTACATACTAAAGAAACACACTTTACCTAACTATACACTAGACCAAGTTATACTTAATTATTTCCTATTTGTCAAAATATCCTAACCTCCCCCCTTAAGAACAACTTGGGATAGGATTGAAGGATGTACAAAGATGACACAATAGGAGAAGAAAGGAGAAATTAGATCTTGTCCCCCCTAGTGACAACTTCTTGAACTCCAACCATAAATCGATGTTTAGTAAACTTCGCCTCTGTGAAAGTCTTTGTAAAGATGTTTGCAACTTCATCATCGGTTGAACAATAGTGCACTTCAAGAACATGGTTATGAATGAACTTTATGATGAAGTGCATATGTAGTTCAATGTATTTGTTGCGCTGATGTTGGATTGGATCTTTGCATAGTTGAATGGCACTTTGATTATCACACCAAACTGTAGTCAGATGTTGCTGCTTAAAACCAAACTTTGACGGGATTTAAAGAAGCCACAAGGCTTCCTTACTAGCTTCAACGACGCCACGATACTATGCTACTGCTGAAGAAAGAGAAATGCACTTTGTTTCTTGCAAGCCCATGTAATACATCCAGAATCAAGAGTAAAGATATAACCTGCAGTAGAATTTTGATCATCAGGGTCACCAGCCCAATCAGAATCAGTGAAACCAACCAATAGAGGAGATGCTTCTGCCCTGTAATGAAGCCCAAACTAAACTGTACCTCGAACATAACAAAGTATTATTTTAGCTGCTTTCCAATGACTTTCATGTGGGTTTTGCATAAACCGAGCAACAAGGCCAACAACAAAGGAAAGGTCGGGACAGGTATGGGTTAGATATGATAGTTTTCCAACACGATGACGGTATAAGGTTGCATCAACTTCAGGTAAAGTACAAGTGACTGAAAATTTGACTCCTGACTGAAAGGGAGAAGGGGTTAGCATACAGTCTTCCATGTGAGAGTGGCGTAGAAGATCACATGCATACTTGAACTCGGAAAGGGATATACCTTCTTTAGATTGCAAGACATGAAGACCAAGAAAATAGTGCAAGTGTCCTAAGTCTGTCATTTCAAACTGCCTTTTAAGGTTGGACTTCACATGGTTTATAAGGTTGGGATCATAATCAGTAAGGATAAGATCATCAACATAAAGGACAAGAATGATAAGAGACTTACCCACTTTCTTTGTGTAGACAATATTGTCAAAATGACACCTAGAAAAGCCAGTATCTAAGAGAAAGCTATCCATTTTGGCATACCAAGTCTAAGGGGCTTGGTTGAAACCATAAAGGGATTTCTTAAGCCGACATACAAGGCTGAAGTCTGTTTGTATAAAGCCAGGAGGTTGTTCCATATAGATTTCTTCATGCAATTCCCCATGCAAGAAGGCAAATTTAACATCCATCTGATGGACTTCCCATTTGAAGGAGACAGCAAGGGAAAGAACAAGGTGGATAGAGTTGATTTTGGCAACAGGGGAGAAGGTTTCAGTTTAGTCAATGCCTTCAACTTGTGAAAAACCCTTAGCAACAAGACAAGCTTTATGTTTATCAACTTTCCCATCTTGTCCAAACTTGGTTCTGAAAAACCCATGTGCATCTAACAAGTTTTCGTCCCTTTGGAAGAAGAACAAGGTCCCATGTATCATTTGCCAATAGTGAACGATATTCTTCATTCATAGTTGTGTCCCAATCTGGATGGCCTGAATTTTCTGCAAAGGTGTCAGAATCATAATTCATTGGCACCTGAGTCAGTAAAGAAGAGGCTTTATCGATCTGAGAACGTGTACGACGTTGATCTGTAGGATCACCTGCAAGAGCACCTACTGCATCTCGTGTAGCACAGACCCATTTTGGAAGCTGAGAAGCTAAAGGAGGATCTTTAGAAGGTAGGGGAGGATTGTCATCCTCGCTATCATCATCTGAAGAAAAAATATTTTCAAAAGTAGAAGGGATAGAGAGAGGTGGCACATCTGTCAAACTAGGCTCGTAGGCCGATATATTTTCAGCAAACTTTACATCTCTTCTAATGGTAACATTTTTGGATTTTGGTTGAAGAAGTCTATATCCTTTGACATCTTCAGAATATCCAACAAAAATACATTTTTCACTCTTAGGTTCTAAGACTTTATGTTTCTCTTCTGAAATATGGGCCCATGCTTCACTTCCAAAAACACGAAAGTGACTTACATCTAGTTTAATTGAGCTCCATGCTTCTTCTGGAGTGATATTCTTTAAAACCTTAGTAGGAGTGTGATTTACTATGTAATTTGCATAGTGAATTGTTTCCGCCCAAAAATTAAGACTAAGTCCTTTAGATTGAAGCATACAATTAGCCATTTACTTTAAGGTGTGATTCTTCCTTTCAACTACACCATTTTGTTGTGGAGTATATGGAACAGTATGTTGCAATTGAATTCCATGCTCATTACAAAATTTGATAAATTTGTTATTAACATATTCTCTGTCATTATCAGATCTTAGCTTAAGAATTTGATGTCCAAATTGTTTCTCAACAAAGGCCTTAAAGGCCAAGAACATGTTAAAGACTTCACTCTTGAGTTTTAAGAAGTATACCCAAGTGCGACTGGAGAAAACATCAATGAAAGTTAAGAAATATTTGTAGCCAAAGAATGAAACAACTGAAAGTGGACCACATAAATGACTATGCACAAGTTGAAAAGGGGCTGAGACATGCCAAGAGGCATGTTTTTCGACACTATCCCAATGATGTTTTCCGAGTACACATTTGGAACAAACACCACCTATGCAAGATACCATAAGAAGACCTGTCACCATATTTTCTTTACATAGATTTTGAAGGGAGCAATAGTTTAAGTGATCAAATCGCTCATGCCAAAGTTTGTTCACTTCATCATTATGAGAAACAAATATCGAGGGAAGAGTTCATGACCCAAAGTTGTTAAACTTATACAACCTTGTAGAATCATCAGCAATGCCAGTAGCTAAACTCTGTCTAGGAACTCTTAGGTCCTTAATTACAACATCATGAGGTGAAAATTCAACGGTTTTACCTTCACCTGAATGAGTTATCTGATATACAGATAGAAGGTTGCAAGATAAGTTAGGAACACATAATACATCAATAAATTGACCATTGTCTAGATGAATAGTTCCAATCCCTACAACACTAAGAGATCTATCATCACCAACATAACTATTTTTGGTGTTACAATCATTTAAAGATGAAAACATGGCTTTGTTTTTGGCCATGTGATAAGAAGCTCCAGAATCAATGAGCCACTCATGAGAATGAGAAGAAGAAGATACATTTAGTGCATAACTAGACCGAGATGCTTGACAACCACATGCAGAAAGTGTTATTCCTGAAGATGAAGTTGAAGTTGAAGAGTGCTCCAAATGGATGTGATGTTCTTCATTGCTTCTTCCACGGATTCCATTTTCTTAAAGCATTTGGACTCTAAGTGGCCATCACGGTTACAAAAGTTGCAATGTCTATCAATCTTCTTCCCTTTGTTTTTAGTTGTCTTATCATTTTGTTGAGTTGATTTTTCATTTTGAGACTGAAATTGCTTAGGACCCTTGTTTGGTGTAGGATCATTCTTTTTAAGATGTTGTTTCTTATGATTCTTTGAATTTGGTTCATGTTGGGTTGTTAATGCTTTCTTAGAAGAGTTTACAGTATTAAGAAAACCAAGATGTAAGAGTTTTTCTTGTTCTCTTATTAAAGAATCACAAAAGGCATCAAAAGAGGGGAACTTGTAGGCTTGTCCTTGAGAAATAAAGGTTTCTCTAGTAGAATGGAAGGTGGAAACAAACATAGAGTAGGTTGGTCCTAAGTTAGTAAAAATGGAATAGATAAGGCTACAATCTTCTTTCTTAACCTTAACACTTTCCAAGAGATGACTAAGGGTCTTGAATTTGGACAAAAAATCTTCAATGGAAGAAAAATTATTGGGGTCCAACGTAAGCAACTCTTTTTCGAGTTTGATGGACTCTAATTTCATTTTTAATTCCAAAAACTTAATTGAGTTGTTTCATTGTTTCATCGAGAGTATCAATTTCTGTGATATGTAATCTAATTGCTTATTTTCCCATTTGGTTTTCTTATCTTCATCTTTAGGTTTAGACTCTTGGCCTGAGACTATTCTACAAAGACCTTTACTTCTAAGTAAATCCACAATGTAAGATAGCCATTGGAAGTAGTCGGTGTTGTCAAGAATAACTAGGCATGGACTTTCCACTTTAATAGAAACTGAAGTTATAGAGACTGAAACTAAGTGTTCCAATGGAAAGATCTCAAAAAATTAAGCCAATTAAAAGAAACGGCTTCTGGATGAATAAGTTATGGTTTTTTGAAGAAAAGTTGTTGAAGATGCCGACGAACTATGTAAATGTTGGAAAATGAATGATAATGTTATATTTAAATTAAAAAAAAAAAAAAAAAAAAAACCTCCCCCTTTTCCAAACTTAATCTAATTAGCTCACTTTAAAAAAAGATTACTTTATATGACCCACTTTTATAAATAAGTGAAAGTCACTTTTACAAAGGTACTTTATGAACTATCTACTAAATTATAACTTAAATAAGAGATAAAGTGACTTTAGAATTATAAGTGACTCACTTTTTATAATGGTTGAGAACACTTTTGCATAAAATAACTTTAAAACATAAGTTACATGTGCTTTTTGAAAAAATAATTCAACAAAAAGAATGAGTTGAACCCAAGACCTCTATTCTCATAAAATAACTTTGGACCAAGTGAGTTAGTTTAAAAGGTTAGTAAATTTTGGAAAAGAGGAAAGGCTTTTTTTTTTTTTTGGTTGAAGCTTTGGAGTGCGTACTTACTTGAAAAACTCATTTTTTGCCTACAAAACAAAAAAAAAAAACCACACAACCCAAAATGAACAAGCAAAAGTAATCCAAGCCTTACAACTTAAAGTTAGATTTGAACAAAAACTAAATGATTTTCTCAATGTTTTTGATTTTCTAGGATCACACTAAGGCGTAGCGGAAAAGAGCATATGTATGAGAAAAATCATTTCTTTCTGTTTCTGGTTTGCCTAGATCACACAGAGTCGCGGGGCAAAGACCATATGCAGAAATGAAAAGTATAGATCCGGTAATAAATTTTTTTGTATAGGACTATAAATCGAAATAAACAGAAAGATAAATAACTATAACTGCAAATAAACACAGTGTACCTCTCGATCTTAAAAATGACGTAGCTAGGGCTCCGAAGCAGCACATTGAAGTGTTGAGCAGTGCGGGAGGCACAAAGTAGATACAACAACAGTGCAGTAGCATCAGAGGATCAGCACAGATTAGTAGCAGAAGTAGCTTCAGCATCATAGGGTATCCAGACTAACCAACATGTCAGTTTTGGGTGAAGGTTCAATCACTTACTTCTCAATAACTGAGTTACAGTGCTGCAATTAGCAGTGGTAGTGCTATGGGCAACATTTTGAGAGGGAGTTGTAGTACAGATGTAATAGTGGCAGTGGCAGAGTCATGGGTAGCAGTACGGGAAGAAACAGTGCAGAAGATGAAGGGCATCAGGTCAAGCATTAGTAGCACAAAGCACCGATGCAGTGGATTAGTGTAGTACTTCTGTTGAGAAGTGTTGCTAGAGCACATTCCTCGCTAAGAGGGAGTGTTGATTTTGAGTAGCATCGGATATGATCTAGCTCCGAAATTTTGTGGAGAGGCTAGAATACATGAGATCTCTAGAACCCAGAAATTGTTTGGAGAAATTCCACTCGTATGAGTTATTAAAATAATTAATATTTTTAATGGGTTCCTAAGTCTAAACTTAGGAAAATAAAAATATAAATGGGTATTAATAAGAATATGAGTGATAAACTTCTAAGTAACGAGGATCAAGTCTATTTTAATCTTAGTTTTCGATTAGGGACTTAATCTCGATCGTTGATTCATCAACATGAAAAGCATAAGAGGCTTGAGGGTTAATTGGAGATACACCTAAGAGATCAATCAGTTTGATTTTTCTATGGCAAGGTTTGCTGAGAAAATCGAACAAGTGATCTGTTGCGGTGAGAGGGGCAGTTCAGCAAAGGGACTTCAGTCCAAGTCCGAGAATACATAGCAAAGAGGCAGAGAAGCTATTAAAATTGGCAATTAGGGCCAAACTCTATGTGGGGCATCTTATTTATGGCAGCTGATAGTTTTCTTGGATACCTCTCATTGAGAGGTGTAAGATTATTCTAAAGATCATCCAATTTCGATAAGTATTCATAGAGTAATGAATTTAATTGTGTTATAAGAAAACTCGTCAAGGTCGGCGAACAACCAAACTGCCCCCACTTGTGCTCAATGTTTTAGTATAAATAGAGATGGCCTTCAAGTCATTTTGACACACTCACAATCTTGTGATCTTTCTCTTCATTATGTTTTGGGTTTTGATGAAGGAGAGATTAGAGGGAATGCCCTAGGCTAAACGCTGCCCTAATGAATAATGCCTAACACAGTGAATGAAGAATCCTTAACATAGTCATGGAGGAGACTTCTATAGCGTAACAAGAAGAAGTTCTAACTGCCCTAAACGCGGGTCTAGAAGAGAACCTAAGCAGTTGTCCTTAAAACCCTGAACGTTGTCCTAAGAAAAGACATCTAACCGCAGAGAAAGGAGGGCCATGTTGTGCCCTAGTCGCAGAGAATAGAGAGACTAACGTAGCACTATAGACGCACATGAATGATGTATAAAGGAGGCCTCAACATGCCCTAGCCACAGCCAAGGATGAGGCCTAATTATACGTGGAATACAGGCCCTAAACCGTAGTTCAATTTGTGCCCTAGTCACTATCTAGGGATGCCCTAACCACATGCCTTATTCCATAGCAATAAGGATTGTTTTAGGATCATTTGGAAGAGTATTGTGCTGCCACAGTCAAGAAGAGACATGATATAGCAAGCCACAACAAACAAAGGAAGGCCGAAGTTGTTGATTAGGGATAAACTGCCCAGAAAATGCAGTATAAGGTCTCCTCCTCTCTTAGAAGGGCAGACTTAGTAAAGGAGGGCACTTTTGGGCAGATTGAAAGGTGTTAGGAAGTACCCTAACCAGTCCAAGATTGTTGCAATCAAAGGACCCTAGAAATGTGAGCTGAAGGAAGTGTTAGGGGTTGTCACATGGCTAGAACAACAGTGTTTTGGGCATGACTGTTAGGTACAGCAGTACAACTAGGACAGCTAGGCAATGACATGCATATTCGGAGCAGCTGTAAGATTTTGGGAGAACAACTATGATAGGACAACCCTATGACATAGACAACAAACATTATACAAAAGTAGCAAAGTGGGACGGTTGTGATATGACCTAGCAGCAAAGTGGGACAGCAGTTGTGACATGCCAGCAGCAAGCATGGACAACACTATGTTGGGACAACAATGGTACAGTGCAACAATGTTCGATGGGACAATTGTAAGATGTTGGGACAATAGTATGATGAGACAGAACAATGATAGGACAGCAATGACATTATGCAGCAATGGCACAATGGGACAGCAAGCATGGACAACAAGAAGCATAATTCCACAAAGGCACATGGGACAGTAGTGCAGCATAAGGTGCAACAGTGATGAGGTTCAGCATTGTGATGATGTGTGTAGCATGGTGCAACACGGTGAGGTGCAACATGATGACGCGATGTAGCACGATGATAGGTGAACGAGTCACCTTTGGAGAATCAGTTGAAGCAGCATGTCTTCAACTTATCTCATGTATCATCTTCTTAGAGAAGATCTGTGCTCTTATCTAGATAAGTCGAAGTGTTAACTTTTGTTGTGAATGTACTATCTCTCTCTCTGTTGAACTATTGAAGAACATATAAGAAGAATTGATCAAGGGTTTCCCCACATTGGGGTTTTTCCCTGGCTAGCGCCACATCTTGTGTCCTCTTGCCTTGGGTTGTCTTCTGCGATTTATGTTTATGTTCTATCTGCAGTTTACTTTAATGCTGATGTGATTGCTAATCTGGAAACGATATTGAGCTAATTGTGAAAATTGAAATAAATTGCTCTAAGCATAGAACATACCTAAAATTAACATGGTATCAGAGGTGAGGTGAAGACAAAGCCCAAGCAAGAGTGAAAGAGCAATCACCGAAGACAGTTGGGAAAGGACAAAAGGCTCAATGGATTCCTCATCCCTCTTCAAATTCACCTAGGGTGAACTCAAAACAGAGAATATTATCAGAATGGCATAGCGAAAGCTTCTGATGGCCTACCTAAAGACCACTTCATTAGGAAGTCTAGATCTAAGGGCGGAAAGAAAGATAGATGCCTTGTTTGTAATAAGTTCAGCCACTATGCGAAGGAGTGTCTGAATGGCAGGGACACATCTCTTGATGAAGATAACAATCATTTCAGCGGCATCTTCAATGATCGAGTGGATGACAAGTAATGCAGGTCATCAAGGAAACGACCGACTCTTTAAGAAAGCAAGGAACCCCAGGTATGAAGAATCAAATGTTGTTTCTTATAAGATAAAGAAGCATTATCTTGTATTGGCCCTCTCTTTTAGATTATTTGGGAATGTGGCTTATTGGCTTGTCTTCTGCGATTTATGTTTATGTTTTATTTGCAGTTTACTTTAATGCTCATGTGATTGCTAATCTGGAAAAGATATTGAGCTAACTGTGAAAATTGAAATAAATTGCTCTAAGAAAGAACATTTGTTAATTTTAAGTATGTTCTATGCTTAGAGCAATTTATTTCAATTCTCACAGTTAGCTCAATATCTTTTCCAGATTAGCAATCACATCAGCATTAAAGTAAACTGCAGATAGAACATAAACATAAATCGCAGAAGACAAGACAAGACAAGAGGACACAAAATGTGGCGCTAGCCAGGGACAAACCCCAATGTGGGGAACCCTTGATCAATTCTTCATATACGTTCTTTAATAGTTCAGCAGATAGAGAGTGATAGTACATTTACAACAGAAGTCAACACTTTGACTTATCTAGAAAAGAGCATAGATCATCTCTAAGAAGATGATACATGAGATCATTTGAAGGCGTGTTGCTTCAATTGATTCTCCAAGGTGACTCCTTCACCTATCATTGTGCTGCATTTCGTCATCATGCTGCACCTCATCGTGTTGCACCATGTTACACCCATCATCACTATGTTGCATCTCATCATGCTTCATTAATCATGACTGTACCCATCACTGTACTGCATTATGTGCCATTACTGCACCATGTTTCCATACTAACCTGTGTTGGTTGCATCTTGCTTGCTTGTTGTCCTTTGCATGCTTGATGTTGCATGCTAGCCCTTGCATGCTAGTTGTAACATTCATGCTTGGTGTATTTGCTACTAAGTACCATACAACTATTTCAATGTTAGTTAGTTGTCCCTTGCATGATGCTCTCCTTCGGAAACAAATGCTCTGCAATTCTAGCAGTTCCCGATAGTTTCGGCAGTTCTGGTTGTTCCCAGCTGTTCCGGCAGTTCTGGCAATTATGGTTGTTCTCGGCAGTTCCGGCAATTCCGGCTATTCCCAACAGTTCCAGCAATTCCATCTTTTCCCAACAGTTCTGGCAATTTTGGCTATTCACAGCTGTTTCTAGCAGTTCCGGCAGTTTCGGGCAGTTCCTGCAATTCTGACAGTTTCGGCAATTCCGACAATTCCAACAGTTCCGGCAATTCCGGCAATTCCGGCTATTCCCAGTAGTTCTGGAAATTCCGGCTTTTCCCGGCTGTACCTAGCAATTTCGGCAGTTCCGACAATTCCGACAGTTCCGGTAGTTCCTGACAGTTCCAGCAATTCCAGCATTTCCGACAGTTCCGGCGGTTCCAGCAATTCTAGTTGTTTCCAGCAGTTCCGGCTTCTGCCCTCTGGATTAGGGCAGTGTTATCCCTTAGGATCTATCCTACTAAAACCCAAAGACAAGTAGAGAGGAAGAGATCCCAAGTGTGTTGAAATGACTTGAGGGCCACCTCTATTTATACTAAAATGTTGAGCACAAGTGGGGTTTATTTGGTTTCTAGCCGACCTTGACGAATTGTCCATAACACAAATAAATTCATATCTCCATGAATACTTATTGGAATCAGATGATCTTTAGATCAATCCTACACCTCTCGATGAGAGGGATCCAAGAAAAATATTAGCTTCCATTAATAAGATGACCCACATGGAGTTTGGCCCTAGTTTCCAATTTTAACACTCCCTCTCAACTAGGGAGAACTCCATCTACTGATCCATATGTCCAACTGTACTATCTCTGCCATCAGTGCCCTGCACTGCTCTGCTTTGCTTTACTCTGATCTGCTGAACCATGAAGAAGAAGAATTGATTGAGAATGTCTCATACCATTCTCTACTGACCCGAAGTCAGTTTCATCTTAAGAGAGTGTCACATCACTCCTGCTGGCCCGAAGTCAGTTTTATTGATCCCAGATAAATATCACAAGAGAGTGTCTCAAACCACTCATATTCATTCCAGATCACTTTCACTGATCCTAGATCAATGGAGGTCATCCTAGCATAGGGAGTATGGTAGATAGATCGATGCATCCATCAATAGTACTACTATGGTCCCTAACCCCGTTTCCCTGCTCAATGATCAGATGAGAGGTACTTCCCATGAGTCCCAAACTGCATGGGTAGGATGCCTCGACAGGAGAACTAATCATCCTGTCCACATGAGAACGAATCATTCTGCCCCATAGGCGCCATGGGAGAACTAATCATCTTGGCCCACAGGAAAACTAATCATCCTGTTTCACAATTGCCACGAGAGAACTAATCATCCCAACCCACAGGAGAACTAATCATCATGTTCCACAGTTACCACGGGAGAACTAATCACCCCAGCCCACAGGAGAACTAATCATCTTGTTCCACAGTTGCCACGGGAGAACTAATCATCCCAGCCCACAAGAGAACTAATCATCATGTTCCACAGTTTCCACGGGAGAACTAATCATCCCGACCCACAAGAGAACTAATCATCATGTTCCACAGTCGCCACAGGAGAACTAATCATCCTATTCCACAGTCGCCACGGGGTATCACAGGGGAAGGTTGAACCTGTCATCTTGTACATAGCGCACCACCAGGGGAGGGTGAGTCTCCCTGTGGTCGTATGTTGCTCCAGTAAGTACTCCAAACCCCCGAGAGATCCCAGAGCTCAATGCATGCAACATGCAGGACCCTTATAAGAAGGTCTCTCAATGACTCCAAGTCATTCAGGAAAGTCACAAATTTTACCTTTCCCCGGGGCTTTGACAAAATGTCTGTGACCTATACATCAGTCTGAATGCAATGGATCCTCCTCGCTCATTAACTTACCATATCCTAGATAAGGCAGTATATGATGTCTATCAGCTCGAGAAATCATCGAATACGCAGTTCCTCAATAATCGAATCCCTCCTCTAGTTGTCATAGAGAATCACAGTGGTATTCATCATGTGTACAAACAGATCACTTAAGAGCTTCTACAACCATGCAGCTTCACACGAGATCATACTCGTAGCTATGTATTCACTCGGTGTTGCTTATAGCAACCGACTTCTACTTCCTACTCATCCATGATATCGAAGCAGAATCCAAAGAGAACCAACACTGAGAAGTGCTCTAGTGATCCTCCACACTGTCTGCCCAGTCAACATTCGAATAATCATGTAGTTTCATATTTCCGGCAATGTATCTCAATCGATGAGAGATTGTGCCTCGAAGATATCTCAGAAGATTCTTGGCACCAATCTAGTGACGCTCAACCAAATATGAGCTCACCATGCTAACTGCAAAACATATGTCTGGACGAAAGTTCACCAAGAACATCAACGCAAATGAGTTTATGAAACTCAAAGGCATTTCCCAAATCTGGTCCCGCGTCATCACCATATAACTTCTAAAAGTTAAGATCCTCGAGGTAGTCACGGGCTTGCTGTTTACCATTCCACATCTGGAATCAAACTCCCTCTTACTTCTACAAATGAGAGGGTTTGCACCTGTCAGAAATAGGTCATCCTCAAAAGGCGCTGGTATGAGAGGTCTATCATCCACAACCTTTGAGCAATGGTTTGGAAAGTTTCACTCCTAGTGAATTTCAGCTTCATCAGACAGCGATCAATCCTCTCATACTATGCCCGGGGTGTTTTTCTTCAAGCCATAGAGGGCTTCCTTCCACCTGTATACATGAAATTCCCAATCATGAATCTCAAACTCCTCAGGTTGTTCCAAACCTGTGGACCTACTACATGAGGGGAATGGTCCCCTTGTAAGATTTTCCTTCAGTACATCTCAGACATGTACTTTCATGCTCTTCTTGAATTCAGGGATCCCAATCACCATCTGACTCACATTGGGTAGGGCCCCATAGGTAGACCTCTGGTGCTATAGATGCGATATGTCAATTGACATGATCCCCAATGGACCATCCTGCAACTTGATACAAATTTCCAACCCTGAACCCATGAGAAAAAGCATCTTTGAAAAGTCTATTTTTTAACACGTACCTTTCCATCAATGAATGCCACCCTGAAACCTTTGACTTCCATTTCCGAGATGGACACAAGGTTCTTCTTGCGATTAGGTACAGTAAACAAATTCTTGTAAATGAATAGAGTTACCCTCATCCAATTGAGGGGTAACATTCCCTACACCCTTTCCGGGATAGGTGGCAATGACTCCAAGTATAATCCCACGATTGTTTCCGGCTCTACCAAATTCGAGAGAGCACCCTTTTATCTGATGAGGTGCCTTGAAGCACTACAATCAATAACCCAGATTTCCAAAGAATCTGAAGGAGAGGGCCAATACAAGATAACGCTTCTTTTTCTTATCAAAAACAACATTTGATTCTTCATACCTGGGGTTCCTTTCTTTCTCTGAAGAGTTGGTCGTTTCCTTGATGACCTACATTACCTGTCATTCCTCTGATCATTGAAGATGTCCCTGGAATGATTGTTATCATCATCAAGTGATGTGTCCCTACCTCAAACACTCCTTCGCATAATGGCCGAACTTATTACAACCAAGGCATCTGCCTTTCCTTCCACCATTAGATCTGGACTTGCCTTCGAAGTGATATTTAGGTAGGCCATCAGAAACTTCCGCTGCGCCATTCTGATAATATTCTCTGCTTCGACTTCACCGTCGGTGAATTTGCAGAGGGATGAGGAATCCACTGATCCTTTTGTCCTTTCCCAACTATCTTCGGTGATTGCTCTTTCACTCTTGCTTGGACATTGTCTTCACCTCAGCTCCAATACCATGTTAATTTTAGGTATGTTCTATGCTGAGAGCAATTTATTTCAATTCTCAGAGTTAGTTCAATATATTTTCCAGATTAGCAATCACATCAGCATTAAAGTAAACTACAGATAGAACATAAACATAAATCACAGAAGACAAGCCAAGACAAGAGGACACAAGATGTGGTGCTAGCCAGGGACAAACCCCAATGTGGGGAAACCCTTGATCAATTCTTATATTTCTTCAATAGTTCAGCAGAGAGAGAGAGAGATAGTACGTTTACAACAGAAGTCAACACTTAGACTTATCTAGATAAGAGCATAGATCATCTCTAAAAAAATGATACATGAGATCAATTGCAGACATGCTGCTTCAACTAATTCTCCAAGGTGACTCCTTCACCTATCGTTGTGCTGCATTTCCTCATCATACTGCACCTCACCATGCTACACCATGCTGCACCCATCATCACTATGTTGCATCTCATCATGCTTCATTAATCATGATTGTACCCATCACTGTACTGCATTATGTGCCATTGCTGCACCATGTTGCCATACTGACCTATGTGCTCGTTGCATCTTGCTTGCTTGTTGTCCTTTGCATGCTTGTTGTTGCATGCTTGCTATTGCATGCTTGTTGTTGCATGCTAGTTGTAACATTGCATGCTTGGTGTATTTGCTGCTAAGTACCATACAACTGTCCCAATGTTAGTTAGTTGTCCCTTGCATGTTGCTCTCCTTCGGAGACAAATGCTCTGGCAGTTCCGACAGTTCCGGTTGTTCCCGACAATTTTGGCAGTTCTGACAATTTCCGCTGTTCCCGACAGTTCTAGCAGTTCCGGCAATTCCAGCTTTTCCCGGCTATTCCCGACAGTTCAAGCAATTCCGGCAATTTCGGAAGTTCCCGGCAGTTCCTAGCAATTCCAACAATTCCGACAGTTACCGGCAGTTCTGGCAATTCCGACTTTTCTCGGCAGTTCCAACAATTCCAGCTTTTCCCGGCTGTTCTTGACAATTTCGGTAATTCCGATAATTCCGACAATTCCGACGGTTCTGGCAATTCCGGTTGTTCCCAGCAGTTTCAGCTTCTGCCCTCTGGATTAGGGCAGCGTTATCCCTTAGGATCTCTCCTCCTACTAAAACCCAAAGACAAGTAGAGAGAAAGAGATCCCAAGTGTGTTGAAATGACTTGAAGGCCACCTCTATTTATACTAAAACGTTGAGCACAAGTGGGGTTTATTTGATTGTTGGTCGACCTTGACGAATTGTCCCATAACACAAATAAATTCATATCTCCATGAATACTTATTGGAATCGGATGATCTTTAGATCAATCCTACACCTCTCGATGAGAGGGATCCAAGAAAAATATCAGCTTCCATTAATAAGATGACCCACATGGAGTTTGGCCCTAGTTGCCAATTTTAACAACATACTTAAAGTTAACATGGTATCAGAGGTGAGGTGAAGACAAAGCCCAAGAAAGAGTGAAAGAGCAATCATCGAAGGCAGTTAATAAAGGACAAAAGGCTCAATGGAATCCTCATCCCTCTTCAAATTCACCTAGGGTGAAGTCGAAGCAGAGAATATTATCAAAATGGCACAGCGGAAGCTTCTGATAGCCTACCTAAAGACCACTTCATTAGGAAGTCCAGATCTAAGGGTGGAAAGAAAGATAGATGCCTTGTTTATAATAAGTTCGGCCACTATGCGAAGGAGTGTCCGAATGGCAGGGACACATCTCTTGATGAAGATAATAATCATTCCAGCGGCATCTTGGTAATGCAGGTCATCAAGGAAATGACCGATTCTTTAAGAAAGAAAGGAACCCCAGGTATGAAGAATCAAATGTTGTTTCAAATAAGATAAAGAAGAGTTATCTTATATTGGCCCTCTCCTTCAAATTCTTTAGGAATCTAACTTATTGATTGTAGTGCTTCAAGGCACTTCATCAGATAGAAGGGTAATCTCTCCAATTTAGTAGAGATGGGAACAATCGTGGGATTATACTTGGAGTCGATGCCACCTATCTCGAAAAGGGTGTAGGGACTGTTACCCCTCAATTGAATAAGGGTAACTCGATTCATTTACAAGAATCTCTTTTGTGTACATGATCGCAAAAAGAACCTGGTGACCATTTCAGAAGTGGAAGTCAAAGGTTTTAGGGTGGCATTCATTGATGGAAAGGTACGTATTTGAAAATAAAATTTTCGAAGATGCTTTTGAGTTCAACGTTGGCAATTTGTATCAAGTTGCAGGAAGTCCATTGGGGACCATGTCAGTTGACACATCTCATCTATAGCACCGGAGGTCTACTTTATGGGTCCCTACCCGATGTGAGTCAAATGGTGATAGGGATCCCTAAATTCAAGAAGAGCATGAAGGTACATGTCTAAGATGTACTGAAGGAAAATCTTACAAGGGGACCATTCCCCTCGTGTCACAAGTCCACAGGTTTGGAACAACCTGAGGGGTTTGAGATTCATGATCAGGAATCTCATGTGTGCAGGTGGAAGAAAGCCCTCTATGGCTTGAAGCAAAACACCTCGGGCATAGTATGAGAGGATTGATAGCTGTCTGATGAAGCTAAATTTCACTAAGAGTGAAGTCGATCCAAACCATTGCTCGAAGGTTGTGGATGATAGACCTCTCATACAGGCACCTTCTGAGGATGACCTATTTTTGACAAGTGCAGACCCTCTCATTTCCAGAAGTAAGAGAGAGTTGGATTCTGGATTGGGAATGGTGAACTACAAGCCCACGACTACCTCGAGGATCTTAAACTTTAGAAGTTATATGGTAGTGATGCCCGACCAGATTTGGGAAATGCCTCTAAGTTTCATAAACTCATTCGCGTTGATGTTCTTGGTGAATTTCTGTCCAGACATATGTTTTACAGTTAGTATGATGAGCTCATATATGGTTGAGCCTCACTGGATTGTTGCCAAGAATCTTCTGAGATATCTTCAGGGCACAATCTCTCATGAATTGAGGTACACTATTGGAAATGTGAAGTTGCATGATTATTTGAATGCTGATTGGGCAGGTAGTGTGGAGGATCACAAGAGCACTTCTGAATGCTGGGTCTCTTTGGGTTCTGCTTCGATATCCACGATGAGAAAGAAGCAGAAGACGGTTGCTTTGAGCACCGCTGAGACTGAATACATAGCTACGAATATGACCTCGTGTGAAGCTGCTTGGTTGGAGGAGCTCTTCAGAGTTGTTTGTACACATGACGGATACCACCATGATCCTCTTTGTCAACCAGGGGGGGGATTCTATTGTTGAGGAATCTCGTATTCTATGATTGCTCTAACAGATAGACATCAGATACTACCTTATCAGGGATATGGTATGTTGATGAGCGAGGAGGCTCCATCGCATTGAGACTGATGTACAGGTTGCAGACATTCTGTCAAAGCCCTAGGGAAAGGTCAAATTTGTTACTTTCCCGAAAGACTTGGAGTCATTGAGAGACCCTCTTATGAGGGTCTTGCAGTTGCATGCATTGATCTATGGGAGCTCCGGGGGTCTTGGGGTACTTACTTGAGCAACACGCAACCATAGGGTGACTCATCCTCCCCTAATGGTGTGATGTGTACAGGGTGAATGGCTCAGCCTTCCCCTGTGATACCCTGAGGCGACTTAGGGACAGGATGAATGGTTCTCCTGTCGAGGCATCCTACCCATACAGTCTGGGACTCATGGGAAGTACATGTCATTTGGCCAATGAGCAAGGAAATGGGGTTAGGGACCATAGTAGTACTATTGATGGACACCTCGTTGTATATACCATACTCCCTATGTTAGGATGACCTCTATTGATTTGGGATCAATGAAACTGATATGGGATCAGTATGAGTGGTTTGAGACACTCTCTTGTGATATTGATATGGGATTAATAAAACTGACTTCGGGTCAATAGAGAATGGTATGAGACATTCTCGATCCATTATTCTTCTTCATAGTTCAACAAAGCAGAGCAGATCAGTGCAGGGCACTAATGGCAGAGATAGTACAGTCGAACATATGGATCAGCGGATGGAGTTCTCCCTAGTAGAGAGGGTGTTAAAATTAGCAACTAGGGCCAAACTCCATGTCGGTCATCTTATTTATGGCAACTGATATTTTTCTTGGATCCCTCTCATCGAGAGGTGTAAGATTGATCTAAAGATCATCCGATTCCGATAAGCATTCATGGAGATATCAATTTAATTGTGTTATAAGACAACTCGTCAAGGTCGGCCAACAACCAAACTGCCCCCACTTGTGCTCAACGTTTTAGTATAAACAGATATGGCCTTCAAGTCATTTTGACACACTCACACTCTTGTGATCTCTCTCTTCATTCTGTTTTGGGTTTTGATGAAGGAGAGATCTAGAGGGATTGCCCTAGGCTAAACGTTGCCCTAATGAATAATCCCTAACGCATTCAATCAAGAAGCCTTAAAAGTAGTCATGGAGGAGACTTCTATAGCAGCAAGGAGAAGTTCTAACTACCCTAAACGCAGGTCTAGAAGAGACCCTAAGCAGCTGTCCTTAAAATCCCTAAACATTGTCCTAGGAAAAGACATCTAACCGCAAAGGAAGGAGGGTCATGTTGTGCCCTAGCCGCAAAGAATAGAAGGACTAACGCAACACTATAGACGCACACGAATGATGTATAAAGGAGGCCTCAACGTGCCCTAGTTGTAGCCAAGGATGAGGCCTAATTATACGTGGAAGACAGGCCCTAAACCGCAGTTCAGTTTGTGCCCTAGTCATTGTCCAAGGGTGCCCCAACCGTAGGCCTTATGCCGCAGGAGTAAGGATTGTTTTAGGATCGTTTGGAAGAGTGTTGGGCTGTCGCAGTCAAGAAGAGACTTGATATAGCAAGCCACAGCAAACAAAGGAAGGTCGAAGATGTTGATGAGGGATATACTACCCAGACAATGCAATATAAGGTCTCCTCCTCTCTTAGAAGAGCAGCCGCAGTAAAGGAAGGCACTTCTGGGAAGATTGAAAGGTATTAGGAAGTACCCTAACCAATCCAAGATTGTTGCAATTAAAGGACCCTAGAACTGTGAGCTGAAGGAAGTGTTAGGGGCTACCATATGCCCAGAACAACAATGTTTTAGGCATCACTGTTAGGTACAGCAGTGCAGCAGTACAACTAGGACAGCTAGGCAATGGTACATACATATTTGGATCAACTGTAAGATGTTGGGACAACAACTATGATAGGATAGCCCTATGACATAGGACAAGAGACATTGTGCAGTAGCAGCAAAGTGGGACAGTTGTGATATGACCTGGCAGCAAAGTAGGACAGCAGCTGTGACATGCCAACAACAAGCATGGACAACACTATGTTGGGATAAAAATGGTACAGTGCAGCAATGTTTAATGGGACAGCTATAAGATGTTGGGACAGCAGTATGATGAGACATAACAATGATAGGACAACAATGACATTGTGCAGTAGTGGCACAATGGGACAGCAAGCATGGACAACAACAAGCATAATTCAACAAAGGCACATGGGACAACAATGTAGCATAAGGTGCAGCAGTCATGAGGTCCAACATTGTGATGATGGGTGCAACATGGTGCAGCACGGTGAGGTGCAACATGATGACGAGATGCAGCACGATGATAGGTGAAGGAGTCACCTTTGGAGAATCAGTGGTAGCAGCATGTCTTCAACTGACCTCATGTATCATCTTCTTAGAGAAGATCTATGCTCTTATCTAGATAAGTCAAAGTGTTGACTTCTGTTGTAAATGTATTATCTCTCTCTCTCTCTCTTGAATTATTGAAGAACATATAAGAAGAATTGATCAAGGGTTTCCCCACATTGGGGTTTGTCCTTGGTTAGCGCCACATCTTGTGTCCTCTTGTCTTGGCTTGTCTTCTGCTATTTATGTTCTATCTACAGTTTACTTTAATGCTGATGTGATTGCTAATCTGGAAAAGATATTGCGCTAACTGTGAAAATTGAAATAAATTGCTCTAAGCATAAAACATACCTAAAATTAACAGAAGCGCCTGGAGAGCTCTAACGCAGTAACGCAGAGGGAGAGCTTTGACGCAGTGTCGCAGACGTCGCAGAGGGAGAGCTCTGACACAGTGACGTAGTGACGTAGTGTCGCAGTGACGCAGCTCTTAGAAGAGATGACGTAGTTCCAATGCAGAGCTTGGAACAACCATCGCTACCCAACACTGGGAACAATGCAGTCACCTATGGGGTTTATTCATCTGTTTCTGGATAGAGGTACTTCTGTCAGGTTTATTCTATGTTGAGTGACCCAGATTTGGCACCCTAGTTGTATTGAGAAATCGGCTTAATAATACAAACCCTCTATATGATGCAACGGTTTTCCCGAATTGGGTTTTTCCCGGGACGATTGTCCAAAAATAATGGTATCCCTTGTGTGATTGTCTCATTATATTTTTAGTTTCTGATCTGTATGTATGTGTAGTTTGAAATAGTGTTTTCATCGCTATTTAAATAATTAAATAACTTATTGAATGTAAAAACAAGTAGGAGATGGTGAACCAGTGATTGAAGTAGGATTTCTAATGTGTAGATTCAGAAGGTTTCACACTTCCATGCAAGGAAATTTGATGACCCAACCAGTTTGTTGCTTTCCTTGCAAAATGAAGTCATTTTGATAGTAGATTCACACATAAATATAAAGATACTTACTTGTTAAGCGAAGATGCTCCTAGATGATGATATCTTCAACTTGATGCCTTCTTGATGATGTTGCTTCCTTGATGATCTTCTTAAAGGATATTTGAGATGTGATCTTTGCTTCAATGTGAGGGAGATCACCTTGATGTCTTTGATGATGATGGTAATGCTTCTTCTTGCTTCCTTGGATGACAATGTAGAATGTGGAGGCTTCCCAAGCAAGGAAAATTTTAAGAATGGAAAATTATCTTGAAATTTAAAAACTTTGGTGAATCTCCCTAGTCCCTAATATGAAAAATATAAAATGTTTATTGAAGTATTTGTATTTTTTTTTAATTTATAATGATTTTATATATAGTGTATATAATTGTTGAATTGAGATTTTTGTGATCCATATCAAGTTTATGAGAAAACGTTTTTCAGCGTAAATCACATGAAAATACATTTGTCGACGCGTTTCGAACCAACCAGTGTGGTTCATCGTCAAGACAAGTTGAAGAGACAGATCATGGCTGCATATTAAATAGGGAGAGCAGATCTTCCAGCGGCTAGGTTTGACTAAAGAAACGGCTATATTAGGTCAGATTAGACAAACAGCTATAATTGACCAAGAAATGGCTAGATTTAACTATATTAATATGTTAAAACTAATATAATATTATCATGTGTTATTTTAAGTAAAAAGTTAATCAGACTACATTTAGGGAATACTTACCAAATAATAACTATTAGTAATAGAAGGGAATTAATATAGAATAAATAATATTATATTATCTTATTAATGGCTTGTGTAACTAATTAAAAAAATTTAAGAGTAAAGTTTATCAAATGGGGATAGGTGTTAATCGATCTAGGGATATTAATAATACTTATAATAATATTAATTCTTGTTATATTATTTGTACTAGATTATTTAGATTAGACATGAAAAGGGGGAATATTTTATAATAATATCAATCGTGTATAATTAGTAACAGTAGGGATTTAATATTAGAAATAATATTAGTTATTATTGTACTTTTGTTATGATAAAAGTATTATTCTTATTATTTGATGGTTAGGGTAACTAATTAATATCAATTTATTGGTAAAGTTATCTAATGGGAACATGTATTAATAGATCTAGGGAAGTTAGTACATGTAAGGATTAATTATATTAATATAATAGTGTTATAATAATGGTATTATTATTAAAGGTTTGTGTAATTAATTAATATAAATATATTAGAAAAGCTAATATCTTGTTATTTAAGACAGTCATGAAAATGACTATTACTTAAATAAAATAAACCAAGGGAGATTTCCCAAGAGGATTAAAGAATTACGGCTAAATAAAGCTGGATAAGGGATAGCAAGGGGAAACAAAGAAATCTAGAAGAAGTCAATAATAGAGGGAGGAGAAGAAGGGGAAGACACGACTAGGAAGAGAGGGCAGGGATCCAGCAACTACTGATCTTCCAGCTGTCATCTCTATTGAGATTGCTTGGCTTTCTTTCAATCTCAATTGCTTCCTTAAATTTTCGGTGATGGAACTGTGCAACCTTAGCAATAACCTTGGCCTCCTCAATACAAACATGATGCTTGGTCTTCTCTGCATGCTCCGCTAGTGCAGAAGACTTGGTTCTCCCATGTTTTAGGTCAGCTGCGTGCTCATTAATCCTTTGATTAATAGAGCGACCCGTCTCACCAATATAGGGAGTCCCACAAGAACAAGGAATAATATAGACACCCTTCATGTCCTTACATGTACTAACATCCCTAGATCTATTAATATATGTTCCCATTAGATAACTTTACTGATAAATTGATATTAATTAGTTATCCTAACCATCAAATAATAAGAATAATACTTTTATCATAACAAAAGTAAAATAATAACTAATATTATTTTTAATATTAAATCCATACTGTTACTAATTACACACGATTGATATTATTATAAAATATTTCCCCTTTTCATGCCTAATCTGAATAATCTAGTACAAATAATATAACAAGAATTAATATTATTCTAATTATTATTAATATCCCTAGATCTATTAACACTTATCCCCATTTGAT
Organism: Pinus taeda; assembly: GCA_000404065.3. Lineage (NCBI taxonomy): Eukaryota > Viridiplantae > Streptophyta > Pinopsida > Pinales > Pinaceae > Pinus > Pinus taeda. Next base: position 254,560 of record APFE031115897.1, read on the forward strand.
AAACTTTACTATTAAATTTTTTTAATTAGTTACACAAGCCATTAATAAGAAGATTAGTACTGTAATGTTATTATAATAATAATATAATATTATTTATTCTATATTAATTCCCTTCTATTACTAATAGTTATTATTTGGTAAATATTCCCTAAATGTAGTCTGATTAACTTTTTACTTAAAATAACACATGATAAATATTATATTAGTTTTAACATATTAATATAGTTAAACAATTTGAATAATCAAATCTAGTTGTTTCTTGGTCAATTATAGCCGTTTCTTTAGTCAAACCTAGCCGTTGGAAGATCTACTCTCCCTATTTAATATGTAGCCATGATCTGACTATTCAACATGTCCTGACGAAGAATCACACTGGTTGGTTCGAAACACGTCGACAAATGTATTTTCATGTGATTTACGCCGAAAAACTTTTTCTCATAAACAGTATATATAATGTTAGCGATTTTTAAGGTAAAATAATTTTATATTGTAAAATTTGGGCGAATAATTTTTATAAAAAATGAAAATTGACGAATCTTTTTTTTTTTTGAAAAGCCATGGAAAATTAGCCCACCCACGAATATTAGCCCCTAAAATTTTCCATGTTCCCAAGGTGCTTCAAATGTAGAGTCATTTCAGTGGAGGTACGATTTTTGAGGTCTTTTTCTTCTTCCAAGAGTTATGATGATGTGATCCTTGTGATGTGATGGATGGTCCTCCTTAGTTTGCTCGACCCTTATGTATCCTCCTTCAATTGGATGATCTTCTTCAAGCTGCATTTCCTTGTTGTAGTCACCTTAGCTCTGATACCATGTTGAGAAATCTAGGGGCAACTAAAATAGGTGATTTATCGTATTTTGATAACTGCGTGTGATGTCCTTTTACTTAACTTGATTAGCTTCTTGAATTTGATTATTATTGTGTTTTCTATCATCAAACAACTACCAAACAATGAAGAACAATAACACAAGAGGACACAAGATGTAGGCTATAAGCCAAGGCCAAAACCTTTCCTCTTGAGAGGAAAACCTGCAAGAACTCTTCTATTCTTATAGAACTTCAAATGATGAATTCCAAGACCCTTGTCAGTGACCCCTCCAAGACCAAGTCAACCTTTCTTCTTGATGAAATTTCCTTCTAGCAACTTCGACCCCAACAACTTCTCCAAGAACACTTGCAGAAACCCTTGCTCTTTCATGTGTGTGATTTCTTCCTTCTCCTTTGCTTGATTTAGTTCTTTCTTTACAGAATTCGGCTTGCAAAGTATACCTATTAATGCCCTAACCCAACTTCTCTTAACAAGTCTGCAATTTGGTCTAGCTAATGCAATAGGTGCCCTAATTTTCTTGCATGTGTGAAGGATAATAGCCCAAAGACAATCCAAAAACTTCGCTTTCTCTCTTCTTCTCTTTATTAGGTGATGAGGCTTATTTCTTGTCTTCTTGTCTTCCTTGATTGAACTTGTTGTTGCTTGATTGGATGCCTTTCCAAATGAAGTCGAGCTCTCTTATATATAGTCTCTCTAGCAGGTCAAATGGCCCTTTCATGAGGTCGACTTGTCACCTTGTAAGCCAACTTGTTCTTTCTTGAAGGTTGATTTGATGTTGCTTGTTTGACAAGGTCTTGAAGGGTCTTTGACACATTTTATGACTTACAATAATTTTCTTGACATGATACAATAAGCCCAAAAGGGTCTTTCATACATGACAATGACTCAATTGACTTATGTTGGAATTTCTAAGTCTGACACGTTAGAAACCCTTCATGCACTTTACTGATTTATTCCTACCTACTTGTTCTGTTACTTAACAAGTTATTTATAATGTAAATACTGAAAATAAGCACTAGTGCATGCTCAACATATTACAAATCATCAACTGAAGGAAACAGAAACAATCACACCAAATGACATCGTTATTTTTGGACCAATGTCCCCGGAAAAGCCCAATGCGGGAAAACTGGTATAGTTATCTGAGGGTTTTCTTATTAAGCAACTTCAGAGTACAATCTGGGTGCCAAATCCGGCTTACCCAACAGAGAAAGCCCTTAACAGTAGTACCTCTTAATCTGAGACAGATGTCCCAGTTGAAACCCGAATAAACCCTCCGGCAGCTCCTCAGCTCCAATCTGCCCCAAAAACCCCAGTGTCAGCCTTTCTGGACTGTGTCAAACTCTCTCTGCCTAGTGTTGGCCCTATGTCACCCTAAATGGGTCTGCGTCAGCCTTTTGGCCCTCTACGTCAGCAACGTTGGCCTCTCTAAAGCACTGCGCAGCTCCCAGCTGCCTCTGCGTGGCCCTGGCTGCTACTGCGTCACTATCTTTGGCTCCTGCATTACTCTCCCGACACTATCTCTACCTCTCTGTCTCTCTGTACTCAATGCCCCTCAACTGCAACTCCAATCACTGATTCTATCTCTCTTAGCAAACCCTGCTCTAGATAATAGAATGATTGATCATCTGGTGTACTCTCCAAGTGACCCTCAAGCCTCCTCTTATACTTTTCTCGTTGACATATCAACGGCCGAGATTAAGTCCCTAATCAATGGCTAAGATTAGATTTGGCTTGATCCATGTCTTTTGG
>APFE031115897.1:257525-271113 GCA_000404065.3 Pinus taeda
ACACTCCCTCTTAGCGAGGACTATGTTCTAGCAATACTCCTCACTGAGTATTACTCTGATCATCCGTCATCGGTCCCTGTGTTGATGCTAGGCCTGCTACCCACCATCCTATGCATTTTTGTATCATGTACTATTGCCCATGGTTCTACCACTGCCACTGTTGCATCTGTACGACAGCTCCCTCTGCATTCGCGTTGTTACTGGTCCTTTCTCCCAACACTGCATCCGCACTGCAACTCCTCTCATCATGTTGCATCGTGCTGCCCACTGTTGCATTACAACTCAGTTACTGAGACGTAAGTAACTGATATCCCAACTCTGACCTCTCTGTTGGGCTAGAGACCCTCCTGATGTTGAAGCTCCCTCTCTGACCTCTGCGCTTCTGCAACAACTCCCTGCATCTCGCACAGTTGCACACCTCTCTGTGCCATCCTGCGTTGGTGCAACACTCTCATGCCTCTCGTACTACTACAGCCTGCTAGCCTTGCGCTATCTCAGGACTCCTGCATTGTAGCTCTCTATGTCACTTCATCTGCATACGTCTCTACCCACATCAGCTAGTCCTGCTACTCCTCTTCAGGGCTCCCGTAGCAAGGTCCAATCCAATAGGCTGGGTACCTCGAGGATCCTGCCCCTCATCGCCTGTAGTCTGCCTGACTACAGCTCAATGTCTCCCCACTTCCGTTCAAGTGGTGCATGTGCACTCATGGCACAGTCATCGTTTGTCAACACTTCCTTCTCTACCCTTTGTTGGCTCTACCTTAGTCTTGGAAGACTCTCCCTTACTCTTCTTCCTTGGACACTGGGTCGCATAATGACCCAGCTCCCCACAGTGAAAGCACTTGATCTTGGAGAGATCCTTCTTCTTCCACTTTTCTTACTTTCCCTTAGATGCTAGGGCAACATCTTCCTCCTCCTGCTTGACTTTGATCCCCTTACTGCTGCTTCTCGCCTTTGACTGTCATATGATCTCTTCTGGTGAAGAGCCGCCCACATCTCATCCCAAGGTGGAAGTGTCCCTCTGCCCAATATACTTTAGACAAATACCTCCCAGTCTTCTGAGATAGCATTCAGGGTTGTCCTCACCATCAATACCTGATCCGACGTGGCTTCTATAACAATCAACTGATCTCGAATCTCATTCATTCCTCCGAGGAAGGTGTCAATCAGTTCTCCCTTCTTCATCTGATACGACCTCAGCTGATTTTCTAGTAACATTCTTCTCTGCACAGAAGTATGCTGGTACAATTTCTTAAGGGCCTCCCACATCTCATATGTCATTTCCTTCTCGGCAATGTGTGGTACTACATGGTCCTTGACCCCGTCAAGGATGATGCTCTTGACTCTCGCCATTGCCTCCTCGTACTTGTATTTATCATTTGGGTCAACTGGGATAGCTATCATCCTCAAGGCGAAGTGCTTGACACGATCTCTATCAAGTACAGATAAGATTCTGGCCTTCCAGACTATGAAGTTTGATGCTCCGTCCAGCCTGTCCTGGTCTCTTACTCCGTGTAGTGCCATGATGCTCTTCTACTGCCCTCCTGGAAGTTCTCGATCTAACTCCCTCTGAGTCTCGATTTCCCTCCTAGAAATCCTTCTGCCGATGTCGAGATGCCACCTACTCTAATCGTCTATGCAATTGCACCATTGATCCGGGTTTCTCGGCTAGAAACCCTCGGTAGCAACTCCCTCCTCTTGGCCTTGACCTGTCAGGTACTATTCTGACCATAGTACCTCACCAGCTCCACTCTGCAACGTTATCACAGCCTTCTAAACCCCAACAACCTGAAGGTGAGAGCTCCTAGGCTCTGCGCAATCCTAGCACTAGCAACTCGGCCTCCTCAACCAATTGTGTCAGCCCTTCTAACTTCTATGTGAGGCTCCCTTTGCTTCCCTTAGCCTCTACGCTGCCTCTCCCTGACTCACCCTTGATGATGCAAGCACTGCGTCACTCTTCCCTTGTTGCTGCTCTGCTAGAAACAACTTTTGTTACTCATGATAGTTGTTTTCTGTTGTTATTGCTCCGCTGAGCTGATGTCCTCAATGCTCCTGTGATCTGCAACCACACTCTGACACCATGTTGGAATTTCTAAGTCTGACATGTTAGAAACCCTTCATGCACTTTATGATTTATTCCTACCTACTTGTTTTGTTACTTAACAAGTTATTTACAATGTAAATACTGAAAATAAGCACTAGTGCATGCTCAACATATTACAGATCATCAACTGAAGGAAACAAAAACAATCACACCAAATGATACCATTATTTTTGGACCAATGTCCCCGGAAAAACCCAATGCGAGAAAACTGATGCAGCTATCTGAGGGTTTTCTTATTAAGCAATTTCATAGTACAATCTGGGTGCCAAATCCGGCTTACCCAATGGAGAATTCCCTTGGCAGTAATACCTCTCAGTCTGAGACAACTGTCCCGGCGGGAAACCCCAGATAAACCCTCCGACAACTTCTCAGCTCCAATCTGCCCCACAAACCCCAGCATTAGCCTTTCTGGACTGTGTCAACCTCTCTCTACCTAGTGTTGGCCCTGCGTCACCCTGAATGGGTTTGTGTCAGCCTCAGGAGGCCCTGCGTCACCCTGAATGGGTTTGCGTCAGCCTCAGGAGGCCATGCGTCAGCGTTCTAGCCCTCTACGTCAGAAACGCTGGCCTCTCTGAAACACTGTGCAGCTACCGGTTGCCTATGTGTAGCCCTACGTGAGTCCTGGCTACTACTGCGTCACTCTCTTTGGCTCCTGCGTTGCTCTCCCGGCACTATCTCTGCCTCTCTGTCTCTCTGTACTCAATGCCCCTCAGCTGCAACTTCGATCATTGATTCTATCTTTCTTAGCAAACCCTGCTCTAGAGAATAGAATGACTAATCATTTGGTGTACTCTCCAAGTGACCCTCAAGCCTCCTCTTATACTTTTCTCGTTGACATATCAATGGCCGAGATTAAGTCCCTAATCAACAGCTAAAATTAGATCTAGCTTGATCCATGTCTTTTGGACCATTCTAACACAGTTTTATATTAATCCACATTAGGATTTTAATTTCCCTAAGTTTAAACTTAGAGACTCCATTAAAAATATTAACTATTTTAATATCTCCCTAACTATTTAAAATATGCTCTCATGTGCCCCAACCTCTCCACCAAATTTCGTGGCTAGAGCACATCTGATGCTACCCCAAATCAACAACTTGCTGACTCAATGACAATCCCAAGAAGCACTCAATGGGTGCTTGAACTATAAATAAATTTACCTTGAGCATGAAACTCATGCCTCAAGAATGACAATAATTAATTTCTTTCTCTTTACATCAAATACATAAAATCATGATTACGTGTCATTATGAAGACCAAACCTAGTTACATATTTCAACACAATTCCCATGCATTTCCCCAAAGTTCCCTAAAAAGGGAGTGCATGGGAAAGCATTTTCTCAAGCACCTCCCCACCCCTAGAGCGTGGGAAATGTGGAGGCACACCCCCTAAAAAACTAAGTCTCCCTACCTCATGTCTCTCTACATCATCATTTTTCTTTTGTTCACACTCTTGCACATTGTCATTCTACAATACTTCAATATCATAGCTTTGCATAGATAGGAATCATTATAGCTTGCTTCCTCTACACTCTCTTTGCATGCCACCCCCTTGGCTCTTCTTGTCAGTCTTCACAATAGCATCTATATGCTCCTAAAATGCCTCTTGCTCCTAAAATGACTCTTGCTGATCCTACCCACATTAAAGGTGCCCTTTATGCTTAGGCTTGAATTTGGTTGTTTCTCTTCATGCAAGTTTCTCATAGGCTCTAGTCAGCACCTTGATTTCTGCAGTTTCAAGCGAAAAACTCACACCTTATAATCATTTAATTTTTGAACCAATAAGAATACATCCCAATAGATCGGACCACATAAGACAAACAAATTCATTCCCCTTTGTGTTATGATTCAAGTGGCAATGCCATTGTGTTGTGTGTTTACCTTTCTAACTTCGACCACATAAGACAAACAAATGCATTCCCCTTTGTGTTATGATTCATGTGGTAACAGCATTGTGTTGTGGGTTTACCTTTCTAACTTTGTTGTATATGTCCCTAGAGGTTAATAGTTTTTGGCAGCAAGACGCTTGTCATGGCTACAAAGGAGAGTATTGGAGTATCTTCAAATGACATTTTCTCTCTAGGTTGTTCTTTAAAGTGTTTGTCATCAGATATTCCATTGACTTCCATCAGTGTCTTCAGGCCCTTTATTTCCTACTTTAGAAAGATATAATTTCTTTCCATTGTCATTTTAAACCTATATAGTATTTATATTGATGAGTATATCCTCTACTAATCATATCGGATTTGCTTTGTTCCTTTTAGTCTACAAAAGGATTACGTTCTATTGAAGTGTTATTCCTTCAATGGTGGCTCTTAATTAGATGATAATTACTAATAATTAGCATTATAGCAGACCTTTTTAGCCATTTAAATCAGCTACGAAAACAAATAAAATTGCCTTTCTTTACAGGATTATTGGATAATTTTATCCATTTCAATCATGTTCCATATGCATTTATATCAGATCGCATTTCCCACTTGTTGTAAAAGAGACCTGCAAGCAACACATTGATAAACAGTTCTTGGAAGCACCAAGTAATAAAGAATGTTCTTTCTAGTGCCTTCCAGTATCAAAACCTGCAAATAGAAGGACTCCTCGTAAAAAACAGCCTACATCCATGGTGTAAGTATTGTGTAAGAAACACTGTTCTCTATAGTACCTCGATGTATGCAGCCCTACCAATTTAAGGAATTGGCTTCCATCAGAGCTCAATCCTATGGTGTCATGGCAATCCTCATGGTGTTTTTAAGGCTCAGAATAAGAGGCATCTCTTTCATGTAATTCATCGATTGCTGCTGAATTGGTCCACATATCCCTTTGGGCAGGTTGAAACTCATGCGGCTCTTCTTCCTCCACTTCATTGATGTCCGTCAAATAACCCTCAAAATTCATCCCAGGACTTTTGCTAAAAGCAGCACTTTCTTTCCCCGTTTCACTGTTTCCTATCTGATCTATCTCTGATTTGATGTCTGAAGATAAATCTTCGCTATAACCATTGTAAGAATCAAGATTTGCTTCGACTTCACTCTGTAGCATGAAAATTTCCACAATTATAGCAATTTATAAATATCCAAGAGAACTACGCTACTATGTTAAAGTACACAAGATTATGAAAAATCTGCCTCATTTAACAAAGCATGATTAAGTCGGTAAATATCCAGTATCTAAATTGCAAACCTCTATAAGACAAACCCTACCTCTACATCTTTGGAAGGAGACAGAAGATCCAACTCTGCATTCAACACTTCACTGCCTTGATTCTCCTCAACAGATTCAGTTCTACTCTGAAAATGCAGAATAGCCAGGAAAAATATCATAAACTGGAATTTGGGAACATTCACGAGCTTCATAATCCTAATATTTTCAATGGATGATTTTTGTTAACTGCAATTTGATAGTGAACATGGAACTCAACTTTGATGCATCCCTAATGCAAAGGAAATCATAAAACCAAATGCATGACTCTATAGGAGTGTTATATCACCATTAAATGAACTGCTAAGAGAGAAACCTACAAGATCATATTTGAGCTGTTCAGTGATCCTCTCCAGTTGTAAAATGTGCCGATTCAATGCCTTGAAAATGTTTGCACAGACAAATGTGTACATCAGCTATGAGATAAGAAATGCCTTCCAACCAATAGATAACTGCTGAAATAAAATGAAAATGAAATGTATTTTGATGTTCACCTATATGACCAAAACAGGTCAATAACAATAGATTTCAAAATTATAGCAAACAATAATAAGATAAAGGATTCTTGGAATATGCATTACCTCACGTCGCTGGAGTTCTTTTGAACGTTGTAATGCTTTTCTCTTAGTTAAAAGGTTCTTGGGTTTTATAGTAAGCGGTCGCTGATAGTTTTTCCCTCGATAAACAATTATTGCATAACCTTTGCTTACTTTATCCACTGAGACTAATATTCCCCCACTTTCAGACTCCAGCATAAGTGCAGTGTATTTCACCTCTGCCAGAGACCTTTCCTTTGATATGATTTTCACTAGTTCCCTATGTTTCCAGTGCAAGTGCATGTTTTCCACCGTACCATCAAAGATTCCTCGCCTCCCTGGAACATGGATCAAACCAAACAACATGTCACACTGAGCTGGGACACTAAAAAAATAATCAAAATACATGTGATCAAGATACTTCTCTAAATAAAATGCTTACCCAACAATAAGAATGCCTGCATTCTCAGACCAAGCTTACGGAACATGAATCTCTCTTCATCAGTTATTGTCTCTTTATCTGAAGCTGGTTTGGCAGGTGACAAAAATGCCTCTACTTTGGCTAAAGCTTTCTCAGCTTTAGCAACCTTGAATTGGGCCTGATAATCCAGAATTGAGGAGAAATAAATGGATACCTCTCAGAAATAAGTTACTAACTATGCATTCACTAACTCACAACATGGATAAACTTATCATATGTCAGTATACAAGCTCCAAGCAACCTAAGGCATCTTTGGGTGCAAAAACAATTGAGCTGAAAGGACCAATTCATTTTAAAGAATAGAATGTCAAACAGAGTATCTCCAATGCTCTCTTTTAAAACAAAGTAAACAAACCTACATCTATAGGCCTAGTAAAGTAATAGTTGCAAATCAAATGAGACTGAGATCAACTATTCTTTATGTTTGTTAAGCAGAGGAAATGATGAACTTACGACAGATAGTCTCCTTTCAAGCTTCCTAACTATCTCATCCTTTCTAGCTTTGGCGGCTGCTAGTTTCATTTTCTCCAGCTCTTCACTATCAATGTGCTTTGACCATCGGGCTTTGGCTTCTAAAGATTCTGATAGAGTGCCAGCAATACTGTGTCCTGCTTCAACTTCCTCAGTTACAACTGGAATTGTTGAAGATGCTTTTACCCGTGCCCTCTCTTCCTCATCCTGAAGAGCCTTCGTCAGTGCCTCTCTCTCCACTAATGCAGCTGAAACAGCGGGAGAAAGAAAGTCTTTTCCTCTAAAGAACACAATGAACTCCTTATTTCTTGAAAGAAGAGAGCCTCCTGTGAGCCTCTGCCATGAATATTTATTGTAAATTTCAAGGAAATTAAAAGTATGGCAATTTACAATAAAAATAATAAAAATATTCTTTTGAAATACTACACCATAATATCATTTCTATCTATAAAAACAAAATATATATCTCCAGTAACCATGAAATTTTATACCTGCACTTTCTAGCTGGTTGTGCGTTTTCCATCTATACCAAACTCCATCATAGAACAAATGAATATCATTCAAAAAGACAAGCCTTGACTTTGTAATAAGTAGTTCACGAAATATATATCTCCACTAACCATGAAATTATACTTGCACTTTCTAGCTGGTTGTGCATCTATAACAAACTCCATCATGGAACAAATGAATATCATTCAAAAAGACAAGTGTTGACCTTGTAATAAATAGTTCACTTCAAAGCATATGCTGGACTGAAACATTTCATTAAAGATTAGGTTGCTAGGCTCTAGCATACAAGGAGAAGCTCAGCTTCCAAATATAGCTCTTGAAATGTTTAAAACCAGTAACTGACTAAGATGTAAAAGGGAAAAACTTTCCATTCAGAAACTAAGATTATTATGGTTAACTAGCAATGGAAAGGTCAGGTATTCAGATACTCAGGTCAACACTGTTCAACGTTAGCTGTGAAAAACGAGGCCAGTTTAATAAATTCTAAGAGTCTCCTCATCAGAGTTTTCTGCAAGTGTATTCATGCTGTGGTGTTGACTTTGTAAGATGTGCATGTTTCGAGGCTCTGATGTACTGGTACGTGGTAATTTTCTACTTTCCCAACCAATATAGGTGGCTGATTCAGCATTAAGTGACAAGTGAATGCCTAAATATGGGGACAAGAACAGAGAAAATGCATTTTCTCAAATAGTAGATGCAATATGTTGGGCCATTCATCACCATTGTAAGCCCAAGGTCACAAGTCAAAAGCCATGTAAAAATCATGTCAGGCCCTGTATTAGGCATCCTAGACTTGTGCCTTTGTCATTGAGTCTGTATTCAGTTGTTTGGTCGGACCATGTCCTGTCCCTCGAAGTTCCACTTAAGGTTATTTTTGTCCCTAACCGGATAGGAGGGCTTTAGGTGAACTCTCTTGTGGAGTCATGGTTGTTGGAAAATGTAACTAGTTTCGGTCTTCATAATTGTCAATGTACTCAAGTCATTATGTATATCTTATGTTACAAGAAAAAGAAGAAAGAAAAATATTATTTTAAGCATGGGTTTCATGCTCCATTTTGATGGTCATCTAAGTCAAGCATGTTCTTCATTCATCTAGGGTTTTTCATGCAAAAGAATATTTTTCTTGAATCAAGAGAGTCCTTGTCAATTGTATAAGACCCTTTTGGGCAAGTTGTAACAGTAAAAGATATTGATTTTGAGTCTAGAATGTCCTATGAACCTCCAAGCACAAGTCGGCCCAACTAGCAAGAAGTCAGCCTAGAGGTATTTGACCTCCACAAAAGCATATATATAGAAGTTGCTCAACCTTATTTGGACACCATTCGATCTGCACTACAAAAAGTTCGATCTCAAGCAAGAAAACAAGCAAGGAAGAAGAGTGAAGGTCTAGGAGGAACAAGCAAATCGAATTTCTGATTTTGTGACCATCTTTCTCTCACACGTGCAAAGGATCTAAGGTTTTTGGTGCTGCTACAAGGCCGAAATTTCAGACCTAATTGCAGGTCGAAAACTTTGTTGTAGGAAGGACAAGAATTGAAGCCTAAAATCTCCAAGAGAAGAAAACTCCAAGAGAAGAAACAAGCTAGAACGAAGGAAGGAGATTTTAAATCTGACCTCATCTTCCCACACAAGTGGTGCTAGTGTTTCTGCAAGGCTGAAAAGTTGCAGGTCAATTTGCAGATCCGAGTTGCAGGACTGAGAGCTGGATTAGGGCTAAATTGAAGGAAGTTGACTCTTGTTAACTTTGGAAGACTTTGACTAATTGCAAGGGCTTTCTTGTAAGGTTGACTTGGTGCTTGGAGGAGGACTTGATCTAGTGATTTGGGTCTTGGTTTTCTCATTTGAAGCAGATTCTATAAGAAGAGAATAAATTCTTTCTGGGTTTTCCCCTTGGAGGGGTTTTGCCCTAGCTTGGAGCCTATATCCTGTGTCCATTGTCTTTATTGTTTTTGCTCTTGATAATTGTTTGATGAAAAGATCTAATAAGGAAACACAAGAAGATAACTAAAGTTCACAAGCAATTATTAAGGTTAAGGAGAATTTGAATTAATCGCTGCCCTACTACATTCTCCAACATTGTTTCAGAGCTAAGGTGTGTTGAAAAATGTAACTAGTTTCGGTCTTCATAATTGTCAATGTACTCAAATCATTATGTATATCTTATGTTACAAGAAAGAAAAATATTATTTTAAGCATTGGTTTCATGCTCCATTTTGGTGGTCATCTAGGCCAAGCATGTTCTTCATGCTTCTAGGGTTTGTCATATTTTTCTTGAGTCAAAAGAGTCTTTATCATTTGTATAAGATCCTACTGGGCAAGTTGTAACATGTAAAAGAAAATGATCTTGAGTCTAGAAAGTCCTAGAAACCTCCAAGAACAAGTCGGCCTAGTAAATGACAAATCGGCCTAAAAGAAATAACTCGAACCCCACAAGTCTATACAAATAGAAGCAACATCGACTTCATTTGATCACCAATTCAATCTCTCTCATAAAGAAGTTTGATCTGAAGCTGGCAACATCAAGGAAACAAGTGCGAAGGTCAAGAAGGCAAGGAGAACTCAAGAAGAAAGAAGAAACATTGTTTTTGAGCTATTTTCCTCTCACACGTGCGAAGAAGCTACGATTTCTACAGCTACCACAGGGCTGAAGTTACAGGTTCAAGCTAGAGGCCAAATTAAAGCTGGAAGCTGGTTGAAGCAGAATTGATCCTTACTAATTTGGTTGATCTCTGACCTAATTGGAAGGGCTTCTTGGAGGTATGACTTGGTGCTTGGAGAAGAACTTGGTCTAGGGTTTTGGGTCTTGGTTTTCTCATTTGATGCAGATTCTATAAGAGAAGAGATTTTTTTTAGGTTTTCCCCTTGGAGGGGTTTGGCTTTGGCTTGGAGCCTATATCTTGTGTCCATTGTCTTTACTATTTTTGCTCTTGATATTTGTTTGATGAAAAGATCTAATAAAGAAACACAAGAAGATAAATAAAATTCACAAGCAATTATTAAGGTTAAGGATAAATTGAATTAATATTTGCCCTACAACATTCTCCAACAAGGTGAACAAGAGAATGCAGTTGGAGGATCATCTTGAAGGGTTTGTTTGTCAAAGGGAATCACTTGCAAATAGGGCACAAGGAAGGAAGAAGACCTATTGACCTAGAGGGAAGATTACTGTATCAAGGATTTCATCATCTCAAGAAGGATCAAGCTCTCATTGAAGAAAGGAAGGAAAGTTCTTATTAAATATTCTCTACTAGGGCATCATCTTGAAGAATAGGAAGCATGAGGGAACCTTGGGATCATCATTCACTCTTTGAAGTTGTTCAAAGACACCATTATTGAAGGCATCCTCGAAGTCATCATTCTAGGGGATCTTTAAAGTCTCCTTGAAGGTCTTTAAAACATCAATATAGTTGGAAACATCATCAAAAGAAAGGACTCTTGGTTGACAAGTTCTCTATGTCTTAATCTACAAATCATATGGCTACATTTTGCAAGGAAAAAAACAAGCTTATTGGATCAACAAACTTGTTAGGATATTCCAACACGTAGGAAATAGTTAAGTATAACTTGGTCTAGTGTAGAGTTAGGTAAAGTGTGTTTCTTTACTATGTACTTTTGTAACTTACAATCCGACAGTCACGATATGTTCTAGAGATGAAGTGATTTGACGATTCATTCTCTCATCGGTATTACTGACACTTGATTTGTGGCTTAACACCCAATTGATCCATGATCTCTGTTTAAAGAGCAAGGAGGGTCATTTGTAAGGCGACCATTCATGAGAGAAGCTTAGGTAAATTTTCTTTCTTTTACATTAATAAATTGCCTGAATTGGCCGCATTGGCTCAGGCCGTGGATTGTTTCCCTATTTGAGGGTTTTAACCACGTCATGAATATTGGTGTCTTGATCTGTGATTTATTTGTGAGCGGTGTCCTTTGGTGTTCTATCTGAGGAACTTATCCTGTAAATTCCTACATGGTATCAGAGCTATTTGAGGGTCGCATGCGTTGGTGATCCAAATCTGAAGACCGTACAATTGCATCCGACTGTCGTTTCCTAGATCTATTGTTTCTGACCGCTTTCAGGTCGAGAGGATTGCTTTATTGTGTTAGGAGCATCTGTTCTAGTGAGGAACCCCTTTCGTTTCACGTGAAAAGGTTTCCGGTAGCCCTAGCTACGTCATTTTTAAGATCTTGAGGTATACAATCTTTCTTTGCAGTTTTAGTTATGTATCTCTGTTTATTTTGGTTTATTTATCTCTCTGTTTTTTATTACTGGATCTATACCTTTCATTTCTGCATATGCTCTTTGCCCCGCAACTCTGTGCGATCTGGGCAAATCAGAAACAGAAAAGGAGGAGTTTTTTCATTCGTATGCTCTTTTCCGTCACGCCTTAGTGTGATCTTGAAAAACCAAAAACATTGAGGAAAATATTTAGTTTCTGGCGAAATCTACTCAAGCCGTAAAGTTTGGTTTTTTTTGCATGTCCGTTTTGGGTTGTGTGGTTTTTTGTTTTGTAGGCAAAAAGGGCTTTCTCAAGTAAGCACGCACTCCAAAGCTTCAGTGACTAAAAAAAAAAAACCCTTCCTCTTTTCCAAAAATTACTAACCTTTTAAACTAGTTCACTTGGTCCAAAGTTACTTTATGAGAATAGAGGCCTTGGATTCAAGTCCTTCTTTTTGTTGAGTTAGTTTTTCAAAAAGCACATGTAGCTTATGTTTTAAAGTTACTTTATGTAAAAGTGTTCTCACCCATTATAAAATGTGAGTCACTTATAATTCTAAAGTCTCTCTATCTTTTATTTAAATTACAATTTACTAGGTAGTTCATAAAGTATCATTGTAAAAGTGACTTCCACTTATTTATAAAAGTGGATCACATAATTTATTTATTTTAAAGAAGAGCTAATTAGATTAAGTTTGGAAACAGGGGAGATTTTTTTTTAAATATAACATTATCAGTCACTTCTGCACATTCACTTACTTCATCGGCATCTTCAACAACTTTTCTTCAAAAGGCCATAACTTCTTCATTCGGAAGCCGTTTTCTTAATCGGCCTAATTTTTCGAGATCTTTCCATTAGAACACTTAGTTTCATCATCTACAACTTCAATTTCTGTTAAAATGGAAAGTCCATGCCAAGTTATTCTTGACAGCACCAACTACTTCCAATGGGTGTCCTACATGGAGGATTTACTTAGAAGTAAAGGTCTTTATAAAATAGCCTCAGGCCAAGAATCTAAACCTAAAGATGAAGATAAGGTAGTCAAATGGGAAAATAAGCAAGATCAAGCACGTGGGTTGATAGGGATGTCTATTTCTCCAGACCTTAGATTCCATATTGCAGAACTTGATACCCCTGATGAAGCAATGAAACAGCTCAATAAAGTGTTTGGAATTAAAAATGAAATTAGAGCCCATCAACTCGAAAATGAGTTGCTTATGTTGCACCCAATAATTTTTCTTCCATTGAAAATTTCTTGTCCAAGTTCAAAACCCGTAGGCTTCTCTTGGAAGGTGTTAAGGTTAAGAAAGAAGATGGTATCCTTATCTATTCCATTCTTCCTAATTTAAAACCAGCCTACTCTATGTTTGTTTCCACCTTCCATTCTACTAGAGAAGCCTTTATTTCTCAGAGGACAAGCCTACAAGTCCCCCTCTTTTGATGTCTTTTGTGATTCTTTAATAAGAGAACAAGAAAAACACTTACATCTTGGTCTTCTTAGTACTGGAAACTCTTCTAAGAAAGTCTTAGCAGCCCAACAACAACCAAATTCAAAGAATCCTAAGAAGCAGTACACTAAAAAGAATGGTTCTAAACCAAACAAGGGTCCTAAGCAATTTCAGTCTCGAAATGAAAAACCAATTCAACAAAATGATAAGGCAAATAAAAACAAAGGGAAGAAGACTGATAGACATTGCAACTTTTGTAATCGAGACGGCCACTTAGAATCCAAATGCTTTAAGAAGATGGAAACCTTAGAAGCAGCAATGAAGAAGCATAACATCCATTTGGAGCACTCTTCAACATCAAACTCATCTTCAGGAATAACACTTCCTGCATGTGGTTGTCAAGCACCTCGGTTTGGTTATGCACTAGATGTATCTTCTTCTTCTCATTCTCATGAGTGGCTCATTGATTCTAGAGCTTCTTATCACATCGCCAAAAACATGGCCAAAAACAAAGCCATGTTTTCTTCTTTAAATGATTGTAACACCAAAAATATATATGTTGTTGATGATAGATCTCTTAGTGTTGTAGGGACTGGAACTATTCATCTGACAAATG
>APFE031115912.1:0-75651 GCA_000404065.3 Pinus taeda
GCATTGACCCTCCATCATCGTAAGCTAATACCAGAGAAAAAAGAGTATAACATTGACTTGCCCATTCATTTCTTTCGGTGCGATTTCCCGGTCCTCACACCAAAGATATATGTATATATGATATCAAATTCCTAAAAATGTAATAATTATACATAAAATAAAATAACGTTTTTAAATTTTGATTCAATAAGATGCAACATATTTCTTTAAAAGACTTGGAATTTTGGTCAATATTAGTGTACGAGATTTTTGGGATTGAATATTGTTTAAAAGACTTGGAATTATTTTTGGGATTGAATATTATATTGATCACTTGTATTTTCTAAAGGTTTCAATGGGAAATGATTATTATATTGTTTGAAATATGAGCATTACATATCACATATTATTTTCAAATAATGTTATTGGAGCCCATATTTGTTTTTTTTGAATTAGAGGTATTATATACATATATATTTACTCGCTTCATGACTTTTGTGAGCGTGCCACACTTTTCAAAGGTGGCCCCACTTAATCACCAACTTGCGTGAACAAGACCCCTCCATGATCATGAGCCCACATGAGAGAAGAGAGAGCATAATATTGATTTTCTCATTCATTTAGTCTGTGCGATTTATTGGGCCTCACGCCGAAGAATGAAGTGAATGTTTTATAAACAAAAAATCAAAGCTCAACCAAGAAAATGAATCTCTATGAACACGCTTTCTAGAATGCACACAACGAACCTATCCTTTCACAAACGTAAGTGGCGGACTAGCTGAGAAAAAGAGTAAGACTTTTGAAAATGTAAATCGTGAACAAAAGAATCAAGTTTTTCCATAACGAATATGATGGAAACTCATGGGAGAATTTCCTTTTTTCTTGCAATCTCTTTAATTGGTTTAAAGCACTAACCTTCTACATAATCTATGTTTGTCTAGTTCCAATCACTACTTGGGATAACTAGATTAACGTGATGATGCATTTTCGCTTGTATGTGTGAGTTTTGGTGGTTATAATGTAACTTAATTTATCTTTATTAAAATAAGTTAGTTATAAAGTGATTTCATAGTATATAATTATAGTCTAAAATTAATTGTTATGTAAAGGGATATTAAACATGATTGTGAGCATAGTGTGATTTATATTAATAACATCACTAAGGGTGGAGTTTTTTTTATTCCGTGACCATTTGTTTATTATAATTTTGGGTTATTATGATTTGTGAATTAATGTTTTGAGTGTCATTGTTCAAGATTTTATTTTATTTTATTTATTTATTTATTTTCACACATTTTGTCTAAATTCTAGAATTAAACATGGTTTCCCATATGGTCTAAATTCTAGAATTAAATAGATCCCTCAATCATGAGATTCTTTTTGCATGTTTCCTTTTGCTATTCTGGGAAAAATCAATTCATGCATGCAAGTGAAGTTTCCTTGGTCTTGGGTGGAACTGGTCAACCTAACTACTCATGCATGAGGCTGCTCAACTGCTGGGAGAAAATGCACATTTCTCGATGGGAATTAGGCTGGTTGTCCAGGAGATTTACACAATTTTTGGGTAGAGCAACTGACTGCTACCCAGACTTGTGAAATTCTTGGGCTGAGTAGGCCTGCTGGGAAGGATTACACAGTTTTCTGGGTGAACCCTGACTGGCAGGATTATGCAATTCTGGAGCCTAGCAGGCTGCCAGATAGAATTGCATAATTTCTGGAGGGAAGGATGGTTTCCCTCCATAATTGCACAATTTCTTGGGGGAGCTGCTCATCTTGCAGCTGTACCAAGTCTGGGTGAACAACCTGTGAGGGGAATGCACCAAGCTTTGATCGACAAGCTGTCTTTATGTATGAAAAATATCGAATCTTGTGTACTTGACGAAGCAAGACAAGGTGCTGTGAAAAGTTGGTAGGGAGGCTCCAAAATGAAGCTAAGGAAAAATTCTGGAGGGTGGTTGTAGCCACTACAACAGACTTGCATCATCCATCTTGCTTACAGAAATCAACTTTCTAGCCAATGCAGGAATATGCAAAACACCTGGAAGTGTTCTAATCCTTCCATCTTGCAACTTCAGTTTGACTTTTATACATCAGATAATTCTTTCATTCCTGTCATCCCCTAAGAAGACATCACCACCATCATCTTTCTCATACTCGTAGAACCACTCCCTATGGGGAGTGCAGTGAAAGGAAGCACCTGATTCAATCAACCATGACTCATGATCTACATGTGTACTTGAAGAAGAAGTCAAGTACACATCCCCGCCTTCATTTGAGGTGGTTTTCACCTTTATATAAGGAGTATCATCAAATCCCTTTCCTTTCTTAGGAGCTTTAGATCTACAGTCCTTTTTGTAGTGCCCTTCCTTTTTGCATTTCCAACATACCTTTAAAGGTTTTCCTAGAGATTTAGATCTCCCTCTAGATTTAGATCTCCCACTCGTGGACTTATTTTATTTTCTATTCTAGGACCATCCTCGTATAGACAAGGCATCTCCATTCTAGCTCTCCATATTTTTTCCATCTCATCTCTTCTGAAAACAAGGATGAGACTATTTTATCAAACTTCAAGGTAGTTGTATTGCTACCTGTAGCAACAATTAGAATATCGCACGAATCTGGTAGAGAACACATCAAACTAATGCACTTATATTCATATAAGATTTTTATATCAATAGATAACAATTGACTTACCATAGTATTAAAGGCATTCAGATGCTCTTTCACCGCGTCTCCATCCTTCATCCTCAGGTTATATATCTTTTTTCGTAGGAATAGTTTGTTCACCAGAGACTTAGACTAGTACAAAGTTGCTAACTTGTTCCAAAAATCCTTCATCGTAGCTTCCCCTAATACATTCAACAATACTAAATCTGAGATGCACAACCATATTGTTCTCTTTACCTTCTGATCTAACTTCCCCCAGTCTTCTATTGACATTGTCATTGGTTTAGTACTCGGATCTACTGTGATCCATTGATCTTTATCCACTAGCAGATCCTCCATCTTGAGCTTCTACAACTCAAAAAATTGACCATTAAATTTCTTGATCTCTATCTTTCCACTGCACTCCATCTTCTTTCACCTCAAGAATCGATCCCGCATATCTCTCACTGAACAAGGTCTAGAAGAAGCCTGATAAAAACCCCTCAGTGGAAAAGGCATCCCCTTGAAGCTGAAACAACTATGGTACCAAATGTAGGTTTTAACCGTGTATAAAAATTACCCGCAGATGAATTCTAAAAATAGAAAATAAACAATGACAAGAATATAAAACAAATACACTGATATTTTCCCCTGGATCCCAAAACTGGGACTACTAGATTGATTTTTCATTATGTTCCTTTCAATGTTACAAACATATATATATATATATATAGATACATGTCGAAGAATTCATAAACCCCAATCCATTAACCCTATATTAGAAAATAATTGTAGTTCCCTTGACCGGATCTACAAAATACCATGGGAAGAAAACCATCATGCCCAAAACTAAGTGCAAAACCCATGCACAAAACCATAGGTAGTTCCACCCAACTAATATAGGGTCGTAAACAAAATTCTCGGGGCACTGTCCCGGACCCCATACAGGGGGCCTACTACCCCCCTGAAACCCCCCAATAGGGGGGGTTGTGCCCCCCTGCTGCACACAACACAACGGATAGGGGGGACGGTCACCTCCTCGCTCATGCGACTAGCCTTAGAAAGAATATAACACACACCCAATAAGCAGGTTGTTCTCTCTTTGGGTAAAATCTAATGTTGTCATGGATATGGTGGTCATGCATGGGGTCATGGTGTATATTTGGTATGGTCATGCATGATGTTGTTATATTGATAATGTTTATGATTAGATATGTATCACACTAATATAAGGTATGGTTTTGATTTTGGTATCTATTTGGTTTATCTGACACGGTACACTTGCAGGAAGAAGAGAAAGAAAAGATGACATGAAAAATGATGGGCTACAATTCCCATGACTCTCCCTATAGATCAGTTAGGCAACAAGGATGATAGAATTCTCTTGGTATAGTAGATACATTGAGGATTTTTAGGGCGGAGATCAAAATTTGCAAAGAGAACAATGACAAATTGGTTGAGGCTCAAGAAAGAATTGCAAGGGCTAAGGAGAAGCATGTAGAGGTAATTGCAAGGATTCTTCAGTGTTTTTCAAAGTTGTAGAGATGGGGACAATTGAGGATCAATCAAGAAAAGGAAGATAAAACTAATGGAGTCTATGGTAGCAGGTCAAGGTTTGGATACAAGTTGGATAGAGAGGATACACTTAGAGGTGACTGAACACTGGATACACCTGACAGGAGGAAAGGTATGTATGGGCATCATTCTAGTTCCTCATCAAGGAGACATCATCATAGTCATCATCGTCATCATCCTTATAGGAGGGGTGAGTACTTACATGAGGAGTTCAAGAAAAGTCAAGCCACCTACATTTGATTGAGAGGTGAAGAATTCAAAAGATGCAAAGGCGTTCTTGCTTGGGATGAAAAAATTATTTAGATTACACATATATTCAGAGAACATGAAATCCAAGATAGCCACCTTCAGTCTCAAAGGGAAAGTAGATATTTGGTGGGAAGGTGTGATGAATGTCAAGGGAATTTGGGAAGAAGATTTGATTTGGGATGAGTTTGAGAGACTCTTCAAGAAAAAGTACTTGTAAGAGAGGTACTATGATGACAGAGCTAAGGAGTTTTATGAGTTGTATATGGGTTCCATGATAGACTATTAGTACACTAGTAGATTCCTAGAGTTTTGAGGTATGTGCCTTATCTCAAGGATGAGAAGGCTAAGATCAAGAGATTCATTTGTGGGCTTCCAACAACATATAGAGACAAGATTGAGTTTGATAAGCCTAGATCTTTGGAGGAGTCCATCAAGAAGTTAAAGAATTGTTATGATAAGGCAAAGCGCAAATCTGAGCATAAGTGTGACTTGAAAGGAAATGACAAAGTTAAAGGGAAGTGGCCACCGAAGCAGGGAAGATCTTAGGATGAAATTGAGAAAGAAAATATGGTTCCTTACGAGAAGTTCAATGTAGTTAGGAAGGGACATGGTTCGCATCCTAGAGAGCAACAGAACCGAGGTGATGGTAGAGGATCGTTGTAGTGTTGGATATTTGGCAAAGATCATGGCAAGAAGGATTTTCCATTGTACCAGGGTGGTAGGCCTCATATCTATAATGCTCATGAGACCCACGCTTTTCAAAGATGCTCAGAAGTTTTTTTCCAGCTCTGATGCTTGCCAGAGGATGGGAAAACTAGTTTCAAGTGATGAAATGCCACTTCAAACCCAAATATCAATTGAACCCTTTGAAAAATGGGCATTACAATTTGTAGGGCCTATTTCTCCTATATCATGAAAGAATAACTTTATCCTAGTCTGTATTGATAATGTGACAAAGTGGGTGGAAGCCAAAGCTTTATATTCTTCCACTGAAAATTATATTGTGGATTTTCCCTTTGAAGATATATTTACTCGTTTTGGAGTACCTAGGGATATTTCCATTGATCAGGGGACACAATTTACTTCTAAACTAGTAAATTCCATCAATGAACAATACCAAATCAAGCACTGAAATTCTACACCATACCATCCTCAAGCAAATGGTCAAATAGAATTTACAAATAAAGTCTTGGAGCCTATTCTTACTAAAACAATTCGGTTGCCTCATGGAGACTGGGCTGACAGGTTACTGGAAGCATTATGGACCTATAGAATAACATGGAGAAATGTGACTGGGTATACTCACTATGAACTAGTATATGTGAAGCAAGTGATGCTATCCATTGAGTTTCATGTGAAAACATTTCAAATTGTTGTTCATCTAGGGATGGATCTAGATGAAGCTCAGAAACAGAGAGTGCTATAGTTGAACGAACTTGATGAGACTAGGAAGGATGTTTTCCAAAATATTATGTTGGTAAATGATTAGATGGTTTGTTGGCATGACAAGTATATCAAAAAGAAAACTTTTCAACCAGGAGACTGGGCATTATTGTATGACAACAAGTTCAAACACTTCAAAGGGAAAGTTTCAACTAGATGACTAGGACCCTATGAAGTGGAGGAATTTTTGATAATGGCTCAATCAAAATTAATATCATTGATGATAATCACACTCCATTTGTGGTAAATGGACACAGGTTGAATATCTACCACCGCCCACTTTCCAAACAAGACTTTTTACAAATTGTCCTACAAAACCTAGAGATGGTGTTGATTACTAAGGGAGATCTAACTCTTGTTGTTTCTTCAAATTGAATTATATATAGATATCTATCTATATATATATATATATATATATATCAGTGGGCTTAATTTTTGTTTTCCTCCATAGGCCCACATAGAATAAGGAGGAAATCTGTTAATTGTAGGTTTATTCTTTTATTTGAACTTGATGGATTATTACAGAAAAGGAAAACTTGGAGTCTACTTTGAGCATCTTCAAACTCTCTGAAATTGAATGCTTCGAGCACAAGTTGACCCAAGCTTATTAAACCTAATGGGATAACAATAGTTAGGGATCTTCCAAGTACATATTTGTTCTTTTCTAGGCTTGCAAAAATACTTATGGAAAGGAAGTTCCCCTAGAGTCTATTTTGAGCCTCTTCAGATTCCCTAAAGATGAAGACTTTGAGGAAAGACTGACCCAGGCTCATTAAATTTGATGGGTTAGTAGTAGTTAGGGATCTACCAAGTAGAAAGTTGTCCTTTTTTGGGCTTGGTAGAATATTTATGGGAAGGAAACCTATGGATTCATATTTGGCACGTTTCAGACTCTCTAAAATTGAAATGCCACTAGGAAACAACTATTCTAGGCCTAGCCCAAAATCCATGGAATAATAGTTCTAACATTTGGTTTGAACAACAATTTTAAAGACGGTCATATTTTAGTTTAATTGATTATTCTAGACTAGTTCCAAGCTAATTTGAGGGTAATTTTAATAAATTGTGCCCCTTAGTTGTTGTTCCAACACAATTTCAATGGTTCAATATTTTTGTTGTTGCTAGTCTTCACATAAAACACATGGACAATTTCAGTGTTTAAAAACTTAATAAGTACTTAAACACTACCTAAAAGTTTTAGTAATCAATTGATTTGGCACTCTAGATCGTGATCAGGATAATATTAAATTTAAAGTGTATTAGTATATTGAACACCAGTTTGACAACATCAAGTTCAGTGGTGGCACCAAATTTAGAGGCATTAGTTTGGAAACATCAAAATTTTATATATAAAAGTATAATTCTATCTACATGAAATTCAACATTTGAAAAAGTATTAATATTATTTTTTTATAATGCTAAGGATGTCATATCACTCATTTTTTTCGAATCTCTAGCCATCATTACATAGTCAAATAAAGGTATGGATAAACTTTCATTTATTTGGATTAATATAAGGAATGTGAGTAATGGAGTCTGATTGGTGGTATGTCCTCCATTTATTTGAATTATATGTTATCATGACTTAATACGTTCTTCCCTCATGCCATTGAAATATGCCATCATGAGTGATCTAAATTGTCTTATCTAATGGCGAAGTATGATTATTAGCCTTTTGTCATGATATATGCTTCGATACTTTTGCCATCATTATAGATCGACCCAATTCTTGTCATAATCCAAAACAAAAAACACAGTTTCCCTTCCTAATTGACCCCATTGTCTATTTGAAATATAAAAAATTTGGAATGAGAAGTTTTTTGCTCCTGATTTCATAGCCTTTCCCAATTCTATAGCTCTTTGCGGATCAGCGTGCAACCTATGATTTCTTTATTGAAATTGAAATGATTTCCACTGTCAGCATGATGGTTGATAGACACAAACCCACATTCTCTCAGTTCCGCACTACCCCTGAATATGCTGCATGTAAACGTAGGTTTGAAGAAAAGTAGTGGATGAATTTTCTCCACAATTTTTGAGGGCACAATGATAAGGTAGCCATGGAATTTGCTCAAAGTTTAAATGGGAAGTCAAAAAAGTTAGAGATATTGAGATAGTGGTAACAAAATAACTAATGAGTGAAGTGACAGGATTACCTATAACTCGTAAGAAGTATTTCAAAGGGGGGCAACTGGACTAGGAAGAGTGTTTGAAGTTCCTAAATTCAGCGTATAAATTGATCAACTATTCTAAGGGCATCCTCAAGAGCTTCATTGCAGAGGAATGGTGGTCACTTCTCAATGCATTGGAGAGGTTTATAACTTTTGAAGGAAGGTATGCAACCATATTTATTTACCATATAAGGCTTCTTCTCCACTTTACAGATGGTCGTGATGCCATTTTTTTCTTCCTCTGTCGAAGTCTACATAAACTGGCTAGAAGTGTGCAACCAACTTCTAAAAGGGTTGAAACTAGTTTATGTCATTACAGTCTTGTTAAAATGATTATTTTTCATGAGCTAGAGTAGCAAAAGGAAACTTGGAATTATTTATGGTTAAGAATTTTCATGGGGAGGAGGACCAAATAAAATACAAGAGGAGACTAATCAGTCTTAACTCAAATAAGTTGATCAAGGAATCTGAAACCCCTATGAAATCACCCCCTAAGCATGTGAAAAAATCTATAAAAACACTGGAATCGCAGGTAGTAGAGGGAAGTACAACAAAGTTCCGAGATGAAGTCTTCTCAATAAAACCTAGCCCTCCTCCAGAGAAATAAACCCTAGTATTGCAAGGGAAGAAAAGAAAAGGAGTATGCAAACAAAGTATAGATATGCATAGCCATGAAGAGAAAGACCTGACATCTGAGAAACCATGATAAGGTAAGGAGAAGAAACCAAAAATAGAGGTTACAAAACTAGTTGTCTCGACATCAAATAAACAAAAATGGAAACAATCAAAGTCATATACTAAGTAAGGTTGGAGGACATTGTTTCAAGAGAAAGGGAAATAATGTCGACATCAACCTTGTCCCTGTCCCCACAGTCAAAGGAGATTTCGAATACCTCAGAAAATCCTGACCTCACAATAGGGTAGGAGGTTTACTTGAAGTATGACACATCAACAATGGCCTCCACACACAATTCAATATCTTGGGCCAGTGCCCATTTTGTCTTCTCCAGAGGAAGAGGTTAACTCGAAGTCTTCCTCTCAGGTACCTATGAGAACAAATAAGTTAGATAAATCTTTATCTAAGGAAGAGGTACCTATTGATAACTTTGGTGACCTTCACATTAATTCCCGACATAATTATATATGTGAATAGGGGCCTGGAATAGGAAAAAGACTCGCTAAAATGATGGTTAGCTAGATCCAAGAAAAGTGAGTTTATGAGGGGAGTAGTTCAAGGAAACACAGTTTGCCTCCTAAAGATGTGCATATTCCTGTTGAGAAGGATTTACAATACCAAGTTGATAAACTAAATTGGAAGAATCTAAGGTTAAAAGATAAGTATCATAACTACAATAATTTGTACAAACATTTTAGAAAATAAAATGAGATGTATAAGGCCCAGAAATTGGCCCTGACATTGAAGAATGAAAAATGACATTGAAAAACAAGAAACTCCTTCGCTGGAAAGTGAGATGGATGAGGCCTACCCATCATTACATTTCTTATGAGAAGATTTTGAGACTTCAGCAGTAAGAAACAGAGTGATCGTGGCCTAGAAATTTTGGTTAACGTGGTAGGAATTTGAAAGGAAGGTTGGTCCCAATTTTGATGTCCAGATAGTTTTGTAAGAAGACAACTGCATGAGGACATGCATCTTCTCTGGCATGGGGGGATGTTGGGGCCTACTGTTTTCAATTTTTGGACACCTTATCCTGATACCTTTCGTAATATCTTGTTTCATTTTGATCCTTTTTGACACCTCAAAAGCTATTCCGTCCTTGTAAAATGGTTCATGTTAATGAATGGTTGTAAAATTCACAATTAGGCCATCTTCATATGTCTTTGGTTAGTCTAGATAGATGCCAACTGAGTTCATATTCTTTTGACTAAATTTGACTCTAATTTTATTAGGATTCTTAAGCATGAGGATAGAAACATGATGGAATTGGCAGATCACTGGTGGTTCAACATTTAAGTTTGTTGTGCGCCTGACAGTTGTTCGGTACTTGGTTCTGCACTTCATTCGATACCATGTTCCAGAATTCGGTACCAGTAAACTTGATGGTGATTCCAAAGAAGCTTCTCATGTTCTTTGACAACAGTGACAACGACTCCCGCCTAAAGATAGTACCGCCACTAGATCACTATGGATATAATAGACTGTATAATGATCTTTGAGTATCTAACTTACCTTATTTAATTCTAGATCATATTTGTACTATTTTTCTTGTCAATTCAGTTAACCTATATTTAGGTCATGATCTCTTTATAAGAATAACTAGCAGTGCTACGAGGGTTGGCAAGCGAGAAGAAGAGAATAGTGATCTTCCACATTTTCAACAACTTTGTTTTATTTCAGCTTGGAGCTATTTTATATATGTATTGTTGAAAGGTTGATTAATACATTAATCTTGAATTGAATTTTACAAGTTCATGTGTTATTAATTTGTAACTCTATTGATGTAGCTTAACTTGTCTAAGGTAGTGGTCAAGGCCCAACACTAACCTTAGAAAGTTGTAATTAATTCGAGTTAGAGTAGGAATCAATGTGTGGTGATATAACGTATCTGTAGTATGATTGATGATATTTTGAGTGTGACTGTAGTCAATTGAATTTTCCATTTTTGAATATTTGAATCTCATATTTATGTTTCAAAATAATTCATTTTCCTTAGATTTATAATTTGCAGTTGAAGTATTGAATTTGTAATTTGGAGGTTGAAGCACTCTTAATGAACAGTTCTTGAATTTGGAGCATTTTGGTTTGTACATGTCAAGATCTGAACTGAAGTATTCGAGTT
Source organism: Pinus taeda (assembly GCA_000404065.3). Taxonomy (NCBI): domain Eukaryota; kingdom Viridiplantae; phylum Streptophyta; class Pinopsida; order Pinales; family Pinaceae; genus Pinus; species Pinus taeda. The sequence goes on from APFE031115912.1 coordinate 10,865, forward strand.
ATTCATGAATTAAATTTCTATTTTGCAATTTGAACAGGGTACCCTGCAATAAAAAATTATCAATTTATTTCTTATTGACTAGACAACAAATTAAATTGAGAATGGCTTCATTCTGATATTGGTTTTTTTCGCAGAAGCAATAGAAAATGATTAGTATCACAATTTTTATCTTTTTTGAATGTTCTATTGCTTCTGAACTGAATGGTGTTTCTTGTCTTCTGCATAATTGTTAGAGCCAAAAAAATTTACAAGTTGGTGTTGAGTGAGATTTGATTTAATTGATGACATTGGGGCTAGAATTCTGAGTGAATGAGTCTTTTGAGTCAAGTCATTGTGAGAATTGCTTGATTAGGGTATGTTAGTAAGAGACTTTCTTTGAATAAAATATACAACATGGATTGTATTAAGTAATTATTTCAGTAACATGGTTCTTTGGTTTATGTTATTCAATACTCTTGAGTGGAAGTTAATAGGTTTCTTCACTTCAGTAAGTTTGATTAGAGTAGTGAATGATTTTGGAGTTTGGAGTTAAGACAAAGACTTGAGTTGAGTGTTTGGTACTTCATTCAGTACTAGGTTGATCCTAGGATAAAGAACATTGTGAAATAGATAGTGGAATTGTACCTAAATTGCGATATTTTGCTGTTCAAAGATTACGAACCTCATTTGATATTTTAAGTGAAGGGAATTAATATAAACATATAAAATTCCTAACAATAGACTCAAAAAAACCACCTCCTCTTGCAATGTGAAATCAAAACATCATCTTCACTAGAGACTAGAGTAGCACCATTCACACAATCATTTTTCCCTGCATGCATTCGTGTCACACCCACAACATTAGACCCAAGAATAATGGGTTTTGTAATTGGCATCCTTTGCTAATTGTTATTCTTCCAAATTATTTTCTTCATTCCAACTTCCTTGAGATAGGATAGCTAAAAACTATGGAATGTGCTTGCTACAACTAAAAATTTTGAATAATTACAAACACGATTGTTAGTTGTGAGCACTATATATTTTTCTTTTCTACATTATTAATTTAATTGAATTTTAACATTTAATGTACACCTTAGTTGACGAGAAATCAATGCAATAATATTTATGGCATGAATATTGCAACTATATTCATAATCCATGGAAATAAATTTGCTATCTAGTTATCTACATGGTATTGTATTATGAAAAGGCTAAAATAAGGCCTTTAAGTTATGGTCCAATCACATGTTTAAAAAATAATTATCTTAATATATTGAAAAATAAATATTTTTTTCCAAAGTTAAACATTATATGTTGAACTAATAATGATCACCAAGGAAAATGGTCATCAGGAAAATCAATTGCTATAATTCTACTTTCTCATGGACAAATAATATCTAAGTTGGTTATTCAAGAAAGAGTTTCAAAATGCCTTAGGTCTTTGAGGTTAATATGTAGTGTTTATAAACATATAAAAATGTTAAGCAGCATATGAGAAACATGGGTTTCATGATGTTCCCAAAGAAAACAAGTATTTAAGTTGGTTATTCAAGAAAAAGTTTCAAAATACCTTACGTTTTTGAGGTTAATATATAGTGCTTATAAACATATGAAAATGTTGAGCAACACATGACAAACATAGGTTTCATGATGTTCCCAAAAAAAAACAAGTGGCATATTATGCTCTACGGGAATTTTGTTTCACTCCAATAATCCCTTTTATCTCTACTTCTCTCCACCTTCCAAATTCAATCTAATTAAAGCACATTTTAATTATTATTCTTCAAATTTCCTCTAAATTGGAGAAATATGAACATTTCAATATAAATGAACATTTCAATATAACGTTCACTGTGAATTACCATGCTCACCAACTATGAATAATTATAATACCTCTAACATTTTTTAATTATCATTCTTCAATTTTCCTCTAAATTGTAAAAGACTAACATTTAAATATTATATTTAATATTAATGACCATGCTCACCAGCTATAAAAACTATAATATTTTAATATCTTTTAAGATCTAAAAACATAAGATTTATAATTAAATAAAAGAAGTGTTGTGATATCGATCTTTAAATTTTAAAACTTTTTAAAATATACTATTATACTTTAAAATCTAAAAATAATAAGGCAATAACAACACTTATAAAGAAAAAGCCAATATGATATCCAATCTTTTAAATAAAATTAAACGTCATAATTCTATATTTAAAAAACTTTAATATAATATTTATAATTAAAATCTAAAATAATAAACAATAACAAATAATTTAAATATTAGAACCATTTAATATTTTTAATAAGCAAAACAAATATAAATATTTTGTAATCACAACTTTTAATATTAGATCATTAATATTTTTTAATAAGCCAAACCAATATAATATTATTTTCTAATCACAACTCGGCAGGAAGATAATACAAGCTCATTACGTCTTTCTAAGTAAAGTAATGACTCTAATCCTTACATTTAAAATTTTTAATATAAAATTAATAATTAAAATCTAAAAATAATAAGCAATAGCAAATTAATTTAATATTAAACTCTTGTTCATTTTTTATAAGCAAAACAATATAAGATTCTGCTCTATGCACAACTCCGGATGAAGATAATAGAAGCTCACTACCTCATCCTACGCTCCCTCCCCCAAATCAAATCACTTAGTAGATTAGGTTTTTTTCGTCAGTACGTTAAATGCGCAGAACGAAATATCAATGTACCTAGATTAGATTAGTTTTCAATGTTGGTGTATTTTGAAAAATATATGTATTAGTTTTCAATGTTCGCGTATCTTGAAAAATATAACACTACGCCGTTGTTGAAACGGACGATCTGAGTCACCCACACCACTCTTGAGTCAACCAGAAAAAGAAAATCCACGAAATCCTCAAATCTATTTGATATCCACAATGCCAACATTGCTCAGAGAAATTTATGTAATTCCTTCATTTTATCGATCTGAAGAGCCGATGGCAACGTCCCGGGATTTCATCCTCATCACCACCACACTAATGCTCGTCATTGTCTGTGCAAACACCCATCTGATTGATAATTATCAGAAAAGTCGTGAACGAATACATGTCGATATAGCAGCCCTGCAAGTATTCAAAAGCTCTGTCACGCATGATCCTTCCCAGGCCTTGGCCAACTGGGATGTTGCCAATCATGTCTGCAATTGGACTGGAGTCACCTGCCACCCTAAGAAACTGCGCGTATCTGGGCTAAATCTCTACAACATGAGCATTCAAGGGACTATACCTCCACATTTGGGCAATGTCTCGTTTCTTGGCGTGTTGAATCTCGCTTATAACAGTTTCTCTGGCACAATCCCAAAGGAATTGGGCAAGTTGAGGCGCTTAAAAGGTCTGTTACTTACGAAGAATAAGTTGATATCGTCCATTCCAGAGGCTTTGAAAGATTGCACAGCTCTCAGGCTGCTTTATCTGCCCTTCAATAATTTGAACGGGAGTATTCCAAGTGGTCTCGGCCAATTGCAAAACCTGCGAAATCTTTCACTGCACGGCAACGGATTGACAGGAAAAGTGCCCAAATCCTTGGGAAATTGTTCTGCACTGGAGGTTCTGTCTCTCGGAGATAACTCCCTTAGCGGTACTATCCCTTCTCAGTTTGGCTTGCTCACTAGAATTAAAACTCTGGCTCTTGGAGCAAACCAGCTCAGTGGGGGAATCCCGCCTTCACTGCTTAATTGCACGCAATTACGCCTCTTATTCTTGTATGACAACAGGATTTCTGGTGAAATCCCATCGGAGATGGCAGCCAAGCTGTCCAATTTAGAAAACCTTTCAGTGTTCAGCAACAGATTGACAGGGAAAGTGCCCGAATCATTGGGAAATTGTTCTGCGCTGGAGACTCTGGATCTGGGAAATAACTTGCTCAGTGGTACTGTCCCTTCTCAGCTTGGTTTGCTCGTTAGAATGCAATACATGTCTCTTGGAGAAAACCAATTCAGTGGAGGAATCCCACCTTCACTGCTTAATTGCACGGAGTTACGCACCTTAGGCTTGCATTTCAACAGGCTTACTGGAGAAATCCCGTCGGAGATGGGTACAAAGCTCTCAAATTTAGAGGTCCTACTGCTCTGGGGAAATGAATTGAATGGTACTATTCCAAAATCTTTAGGAAATTGCTCTCAGCTTCTAAATCTCGAACTCGCTAGTAATTTCTTAACCGGAGGCATACCTCAGGAATTTGGCAAGCTTCGGCTTCTACAGACACTTCAACTTCGTGATAATCACTTGGTTAATGCGGAAACCATTCCCATATTTGAAACACTTTCTAACTGCACCAATCTGCGAACACTCGATCTTGGGAAGAATGATCTTAAGGGAGACTTACCTGGAAGCACAAGCCGTCTTTCTCAAAATCTGAGTTATCTCGATTTGGGTGAGAATCATTTCACTGGTAAGATACCCCAGGAGATGAGCAACCTCACTCGATTGTTCCTGTTAGATCTACACGACAATTTGCTCTCTGGAGAAGTTCCTTCTGCACTAGGAGGGCTATCTACTCTTCAAAAGCTTCAACTCTCTGGAAACAAGTTGGAAGGTAATATTCCCTACCAATTCAGTCAATTAAAAGCTCTGTATGAACTGGACCTTTCCCGAAACGGGTTTTCTGGAGAGATTGTTTTTTCGAGTTTGCAGCAGCTAAGAAGATTAAATCTCAGCTACAACAAATTCAGTGGTAATATACCAGACAGTATCTGGGATTGTTCCAATCTCGAGCTTCTGGACCTCAGTTACAACCAGCTAAGGGGCTTGATGCCATCGAAAGTGGCTAGCCTTCATACCCTGCAGTTGTACATTAATGTCTCACATAATGCACTAGCAGGAAGGATCCCTGCCGGACTGGCAGGAATGCAAATGGTTCTAGCAATTGATCTCTCTGCCAATAATTTTTCAGGGAGCATACCTGTCCAATTAGTGAATTGTGCTGGGCTTGAATACCTTAATCTTTCTTACAATTCATTGGACGGCACCATTCCGACATCAATCGGTCAACTTGCAGGGCTTCAAGATATGGATTTCTCTTTCAATAAGCTTTCCGGCACCCTGCCTCCCTCTATAGAGAAACTAGGGAACCTTAGCCACTTAAATGTATCATACAATAACTTGACAGGAGAAATACCATGCTCTGGAGCTTTCAGAAAACTGAATTTTACATCATTCTTAGGAAATGCTGGACTTTGTGGCAGATGGATAGAGTTGCCCCCTTGTAAATTCCATCATGATTCCAAGAGGAGGGTAGTTATCATAGTCACCTCGGTTGGCTTAACTTTACTATTGGTATCTTTCCTAGTCTTAATGCTTTTGATATATTTTCGTAGTGTAAAGTCTACATGGTTGGAAAGTATTTCAGCAAGATTAGGGACGATGCTCAAGAGCCAACTCCGAGAGACGAAGATTGTAAGTGAGGAAGAGATAAACAGAGCAACTAACGGTTTCAGCCCGGATAACCTAGTGGGACATGGCGGCCATGGTTCAGTGTATAAGGGCGTATTAGACAATGGTTCAATAGTTGCTGTCAAAGTTATACACTCTGCCACATCAGGAGGTGCATACAAGAGACTTATAAAAGAATGCAAGACGTTGGGCAGAGTCCAACATCGGAATCTGGTGAGAATGGTGGGCGTATGCTCAAGTTTGCAGGTCAAATCTTTGATTATGGAGTTCATGTCGCAGGGAAGCCTGGACATGCATTTGCATGGTAGTGAAAATAATTGCAGGTTGGGTTTAAAAAGACGGCTGAGCATTCTCAAGGACGTGGCTCATGGAATGGCATATCTTCACCATCACTGCTCTCCGGCCATTGTTCATTGTGATCTGAAACCTTCCAACGTTTTATTGGATGAGATGATGACGGCCCATGTTGGAGATTTCGGTATTTCACGCCTCATGATCTCGCCGCAAGCGTGTGACAATTCAACAGCAGCAGCCTCAGGGGACACCTCCAGTCTTCTAGTAGGATCGATTGGTTACATTGCACCAGGTAAACACTGATACACTTGATTGATTGAGCCATATTGTATATCAGACACACATATATATATATAAGTCGTTAATAAAAGTTTTATATATAAATTCATTGCAGAATATGGTATAGCATAATAGCACTTCATTGATTGAGCCATATTGTATATCAGATATATATCTATATCTATATATATGAGTCGTTAATGAAAGTTTTATATATAAATTGATTGCAGAGTATGGTATAGGAGGGCGCCCGTCCATGAAAGGGGACGTATACAGCTATGGCATCTTATTGTTGGAAACGATCACGGGAAAGAAGCCCACAGATCCAGTTTTCTCAGAAGAAGGGCAATCAGGTTCGACATTGCAGAGTTGGGTGGGCAATGCATTCCCCGACAGATTGTTCGAGGTGATTGACGACAATTTGGTGGAGGAGATTAGAAAGGAAGAAGACAGAATGTTGGAGGTGATTGACAGAAATTTGGGGGAGGAGATTAGAAAGGAAGAAGACGATGAAGAGGAGGAATCACAGGATGTAAGTGAAATTAAGGGGCATGGAATTGCTGTGTGGTTGACGAATATAGGTATGCTGTGTACCAAAAGGGATCCTCATGAACGACCGACCCTTCGAGAGGTTGAGGCATCGCTAGAGCACCTGGTCGCCAAAATCGATAAGAGTTCAGAAAATGGGTTGAACCGCTTTGAAAAGGTGACAGACCAATCCAGTTCAGAATCTGATTAGGACATGTTTGTAGAAGAAAATGATTAGATTACGTTAATTTGCGGAGGAAAATGATTTGATTAGATTATAAGTACTATGTTTTTAGTTTTCCAGAATTGGTTAGTTTTACTTAGCTTCAGAGATATTTTTTAGTTAATTAATTTTCTATATTAATATGGGATTCGGGAACTTGCTTAATTAACTGATCATGCAATATAAATATTTTTTCCTATTTTAAAAATTATATATAATATATATAATATATAATTTTTGTTTGCTGTGTTTGGCGGAGAACTATGTTTTAGTTTAAGTTGGTTATTTTACTTAGTTCAGAGATATTTTTTGTATTAATTCATATTTTATCATTACATTCGAATTGGAATGGTATCAGGCGATTTGCTTAATAAGTGATTCATGCCATTCTGAATAATTTTTTATTTTAAAATAATATATATGTATTTATGTGTATAATTTCTTAATTAATGAAAATATGTTTTTTGAATTTGTGATAATTTTGTTAATCATTATATTCAAATAAATTTTTTATGGTATTTTTTTCAAATAGAAAAAAAGAAATATACATTTTTTTTATTTGAAAAAATCTCTTTATAAATTAAGATATATTTAGTCATTAAGAATAATGATTATTTTTTTATGAGAAAATTTTTCAGCGTAAATTACATAAAATTTCCTTTGTCAACGCTTTTCGAAACCAACTAAGGTGTGGTTTTCATCGTTAGGACGTATGAACTTGTCTTGATGATGAAACCACCACTAGTTGGTTCATTTGTGATTTACGCTGAAGAGATCTATCATGGAATTTTGATATGGATAACAGAAGCCTCCATTCTACAATAATGGAATATTGATATACGATTTTTTTAGTGAGTTAGAATACTGATTATTGAATAAGATATTTTTTTATTATTTTAATGATCAAATACAATTTATAATATTAAGTGGAAAACGATTTTGGTAAGTAAAATTTTATGCACAGATTGAGCAAGCCAATTTTCTCTTTTTATTAATTTTTTATTGTTAAGAATAATTATTATTAAATTAAATGTATTGTAAACTAAAGATTATGTAATATTACAATTTACAGTCATCATCATACTTTACATCTCTACAAGTGACATACTTAATAGTACTTTCTTGGATTGACATTTGATTCATTAAATATTAGAATATTGTGTATTCATTGTAAATATGTATCTTGATTCAATAAAGTTTTTTTGTCTTATTCTTAACAAGAATGTGCTTGCTCTAGACTTAAGGAGCTTTCAGTCTTGTCTACTTGGATTTGCATTCTTAATATTTTTTAACATTCGGCATAAGTAAAGATATCATGTTCCATTTATGTTATTGTTGGTAGGTTGTTTGCAATCTTACAACACTAATGAACATTTTCTACAAATTCTCACCTTTTATTGATCTAATTATGATGTTATGTCTATAATTGTTCGTATTTGGACTATTTTTATAAAAAAGATTATAGAGCGACAACTAAATATGAAATTTATATTTTATGAGAAAGGCTCACACAAGTGGCTCTCAATTTGCATAAAATTCCATATATTGCTAATCCTATTAATGGAAAGTTGTCAATATGTTTCATTTCTTCTTGGAATACTTCCATTGATTTTCCTTGTAAATGATGCAATGTTTCCTTTATATGAATCTTAAGCGATGTTTAGATAGTAGTTGCTTCTATAAATGAACACTACAACTCCTGTCAAGGTAAGAAGTAGCACTATTATACATCCATTGAGTGCTCGACAAGTAATAAAACTCGTAAGTTAGGATTTTCCAATGATTTTTATTCCTTGGATGATCATCTTTAGGACTTGTTATTTTCTCCTTGTTGATAATGCTATATAAGTATGCCAACTTTTGTACTCCATTTTTGACTTGTTGGATCTATTCAATTAAAATAAGCATAAGTTGTAAATAATTCTTTATGTTAATGGAAGTTGAACTATATGAGGTTAAATAAATGAACCCATGTGTAAGTCATGTAAATGTCTCATGTCAATTCCTAGTGTATAATGCGAGGCCAACGCCCAACTATTGTGTGGTTAAGCATCTAATTGTGCTAAACATGTTTTCTATGTACCATGTGGTAGTGCATTCCATTGTGTACTCAAGATATGTGAATATTATTTAAAAATGTAATATAAAGGTCCAAAGTGGCTATGGAGAGAACATAAGAAGGCTATGGTTTCGCTAGTGAGGAAGAGGAAAGTAATCCCAAGGGGGATGGTATATAACAATGAGCATTAATCATCATGCATGCACTCGAGGATAGTATCTTCTTTGATTTTATTTCATTGTTTCCTATTGATCTCATCTAATCTAATGATTTTCGATTCTCATTCAGTTGTATAGTTAACCTACAAAAATAACCTTAAAATGTATTGTTGACCCTAAATTCATTGCTAATTTTGACATTCGTTGAAGCCTCTATCAATTATTCATGGACCATCCATAAAATTAACCTCCTATATTTTATATATGAAACCATTTGGATTCCCTTTGGAATCCCTTTTCCATGTTAAGAGTATGCTACTTAAACCATCTTGGCATTTGTAAAGTAGTATTAAACATTCTACTTTTTCAATTTTTCATGGGTACATTTTCCTGATCACTTTTACCCAAAATATAGCTAGAAATTTAGAAGATTGTTGGTTTTGAAAATACGAGTTATTGAGATTGCACAAGTTGGGCATGACAAGAGTTTTCCGGGGTATTAAATCCGTTATTGCATTAAAAAATTCAACTTAAGAAATTGAAATTGCACTTTTAACCAACCACTACTTAATCATACTTTTATGATGATTAATAGAAAATGTTTATAAAATAGAATGTTTAGACTTATTCATTTATAAAGGGGAAATTCCTCTCCAAGTTTTCATAGTTTCTCAATGCCCTATGAAACATTTCCATTTGACCTTTCTCTATAGGGTATTACACCCCACCACCTGCCATCCATATGAAACATCCACGAGCATTTGATTAGTGGATGTTTGATGAACTATTGCATCATTATTTCCCACCTTCGACCTGCTACACTCTCCTTCTATTTAGTGCAATATATTTGATGTTTTTATATTCGAATATCTAGGATTTGCACCCATTGTTGGTGAACACTGATAAATTGGGCATCCTAAAGAATTCCAAAATTGAAATATATAGTTGGCTTTCATATTTGTCATATATAAATATGTAATTTCTATTTGCATAAATTTTCCTTCATGGAAGTTTTATTTATTTAATTTTTGATGTTTCATAAGAGAAAACATACATAAGGTAAACTTATGTAATTAGAGGTGCTAAATAGTTTTGTAATATTTTCAAGGGATAAGTCACAAATAATGATGATGTAGTGCCAACTTAATCTATCAAAGTTAGTACTTCCCACATGGCTTTTAACTTGAAGGTTAGTTCTTGTTTTGTTATCTTATTAAGACTCTCTCTCTCTCTCTCTCTCTCTCTCTCCTCTCTCTCTCTCTCTATATTCTCTCTCTTCTCTATATATATATATATATTATATATATATTATATATTATATATATATATATATATTTATATATAATAATATTTAATATATATATTATATATATGATATATTATATAATATATCGGGAGGTTTTTCTTGCTCTCGTTGTTATAAACCCCCCACCCTTTTGCAAAAATGTTGGGTTCAACTAGGTGACAGGTTGGCTTGCGGTCTCCTTATAGCACTATGGAGCAATAAAGTGATGGAAGCATGATTGTTGCATGCAAAGTGGGGTATTTTTCTTTGGGACTACTTAGTATATTCTTCCCCTTCATCTTTATCTATGTTATTATTTTTTCTAGGGAGAATAGGGTTATTTTGGTGCTCATTGGAAAATATCAGGTGCTCTGAGATTGTTGTGTAGGGAGTTTGCTTGATTGGGATCCTAAGGCGATGAGCTTTTTTATTTTAGTGTCTAAAGTGCTAAATTAGGTGGGTTTGATTGTGTGTGGTATCAATAGTTCTCATTATTGTAACCATTATGTTCCTTATGCTCCTATCCTACTTAATAACATCTATTTGCGTTTAAAGTTATTTTCTATCAAAGAAATTTGTTTCTTTCTATTTGTGAGAAGGAGGAGTCGATCCATTTGGGTTAGTAGTTGTATCCTTATTCCTGGTATAAAAAAGGGATGACCTCTCAATCATGTGGTGAGGGAATTTAGTGATTATTATGTTACCTTGTTTTATATTCAGGTTAGTACAATGACTTGTCTTATTGGGTTGATGAGGAAACTAGCTGGAGCCCTTTATGTGCATAATTTCTGGTGGGCCTTTGGGTTGTCCACTTGGGTCAAAGGCAAGGTCTCTACATAATTCAGTATACTTTGGTAGTGAAGTCGCAGGGGGCTAGACAAACTTTATTCTAGGTTTTCTTGCATTAACACTATTCAGAGTCTTCCTCTCTTGTGGCATGGGAAATAGTGTATGGGTTATGGTCTCGTCGGGGAAGTCTCAGTTTGGAATTTTCCATTCTCTTCGAATATTGTGGGGTTATCTTTGGAGTATTTTCCATTTGACATGGAAACTATATTGGAACCAACCAAATTGTTCCAAGATGCCACAAAAATGGGTTAGATTTAGTAGGGGAGTGGCTTATTATCGGCACAGGACCCAAAGGGGGAAACTTCATAAGCAAAAACAACTACAAGACTTTGTAGGTCGATAGAGGGCACTTACTCTGGAGCCGATTTAGGAGGAAATTGCTAGATAAAAGAGTGAGGCCCTTTCCCACATATCCTCCCTTTCGATGACTAAAGTGTTGGTTGAATGAGCTAACTAGATCCCAAATACAGGGAAAACCAGAGGGTGTTCCACCCAATATTTGCAAACTATTGATTCATAATGGTAGATGACGTTTATTTTGGGGCGCACTTTGATTGACATGAAGGAGCATAAATATGATTCTCTCCACTTATTGGAGTGCTTGTATAAACACCTGAATATCATGGATCACATAATGGTCCACATCGAGAAACACCTTAACCTTCCTCCTATGGGTAGCATGCCTTAAGAGAAGGTCAAAGAACTTGTGAGAATTGTAGTTTCTGAGTCAGAGACCTCATAATAAAATATTATATAATTTTTTCACATGTCTTTTGTCATTATTTTGTGTAATCAACAAATCTATGGACATTACACCAAATACATTGAGTTTATTGTATTGTCTTTTTGTTTTCTGCTATCTCAAACCTTCCTTAGGAGGATTCTATTTTGGTTATGGTCAAGTCTTCCTGACATGAGACTAACATTACTTATCTATCTCATAATGTAATTTTTTGTTCATACAATTAAATATAATATTCACCTTAAAAAAACAAATAAATAATCTAAAATATATTAATTAAAATGATTTATATATTATTAATAATTAATATCATTTAATATTATTTTTTCATTATAACTATCAAAACATGTTCCCCTATGCTATTTATCAAATATATTTATATATTCCTAACATAATTTAAAATTATTATTTCTAATTCAATAAAAAAATAATTTTATTTAAACTTATTAGTATAAATATAAATTCTTTAAGTATCTTTTATCATAGTATAAATATAACATATTTTTATAAAAACTTTACACTATAAAGTTTATATCTTTTATTCAAAATTATTTTACTTGAGTTTTATTTTTAATATTTTCAATTTCTATTAATTATTTAATTATATTTTATTTTAATTAATAATTTTTTAAAAGTAATTTTTTTGGCAGAAAATTACAAAAAAAATACTAAAAATTATTTCAAATATTTATCTAGTTTTATATGATATTGATTTATTAAAAAAAATTATTTAACAATTTTGATTAATTTATTTTAAATAATATCAAAAATTTAAAAATATTACAAATTTATAATAAAAATCACTACAAATTCATTTACTTGAAATAATATAAAAATTACTACAAGTTCATTTACTTGAAATGATATCAAATTTCCCTTGATGGGGTGGACAAACATTGCGATGTGGTCCTTGGGGTTTCCCCCCTCCACCACCTGGTGCACATGCTCATGTTAATGAGTGGCTCCATCATTAGATCTTTAGCCGGCAAGAGAATCATAAGGTAGTTCAGTTATGTTAAGAGGGAAGGTGGAATTCATTTTGCGGTTGGACTTTCGGGCAATGAATTTTATGAGTAGGACACTTTACAGAGGGAGCACAAGGAATCATGAGTGTTCTCTCATGATTCCTAGAAACTAGGTTAGTATGTGTCGTCTAGTGAAAGGTTGTTTTGAAATAGTGTGGAATGTGTCTGGTTCGCAGACAAATCCTTGGGACCCTAGAACATTTTAGAGTGGGGAATTGGCTACTGGCGTAGCATTTCTCTGGCAGCTTTTTCACCCTTCACCTAATTTAGAATTTCGGGTCCACGATGGTCTTCTCTGCAGCTGACACTAAGGTAAATTTGGATTTCAATTTCCTCTGGTCTAGGTGGTTTGTCTTTTGTTCCTCTCACAATTTATGGGCATCCTGTGTAGGGGACCCCCTTGATTTCTGGAGTTTGAGTTTGAAGTCTGGAATGACCACTATTGTGTTTCTATTTTTAGCTACATACCTGAGTTTCATAAGTTTGTCTCTTAGTGGTGCCTTTGTTTTTGAACTCCTTTAGTGGAAACTTATTTTTGCGTCTCATCTAAGGGGTTGTTCAGTATTTCCTTAAGTTTTTTTAGTTGGTTGACCTATTTTTGTCTTGGGGTCAGTGTTTCGAGGATCTATTCTCAACACACTTGGGTAGCAAGAGTTTGCCTTTGTGGGTTTGTGGGTTATCAAGACGAGTTATCTCTGGGAATTTGGTTGACTATGGGGAAATCCTTTTGTGCCTGTTCGTGAGCCTACCTTGGTGTGTGTTCTAGTATTTTGAGGACCAACATGTATTATTTCTTTCCGACTGTTTATTTTTAGTTATCTTCTGGAAGGAGTTTTAAGGGGTGCTCTACGACCCCGTTTCTTAGTTAGTCAACTTTGAATGCTATGACCCACCAAAGAAGGTGGCCTCATCGTGGGGGTTGCTATCAATTTGATGCAAAATGTCCAACTCATCAACATAGCTCCTCTTCAGGAAACTCTGCCAGTTTGGAACAAGAGGGTGAAGTGGATATCACTACCGATAAATCTCGAGACTGCACAGTTGCTCTAGCCCCCATGGAGGTCAAAGTAGAGGAACTAAGAAACAAACAAGTCAATATGGACATCCTCCGTGATCATAGGTATGAGAACTGCAATGAATTAGTTGCATATATTATTGATATACAATTAAGTCATAATGAAATATTGGAGCAGTTGGACAACCTTCGACGGAGACATCGCAAAACAAATGACCACCTCCACAATCTAGAAGCTTGAGTGGAACATATCGATTTTCATATGCATGAACGTGTGGTATATTTTGCTTCCCCTCATGTTATCCCTCGTAATCCCTCTCCATGATATGTTGCTCCTAGTCATGTGGTCATTTTTGTGATCTTTTTGTTTCCCTTCAATAGTGTATGGCTTCTAAGCCAAATGGAAAGCTTATTTGTGGTACTCTTCGGACCCCAATTCCAACAAGTTTGGTAGGAATAGGGAAAAAGAGGTCGTTGAGACATATTTTGTACTCCTTATTTATCAAATAATCTGATGAAAGCAATTTGACCAACAAAAAAGAAATGATATTAAATTTCAGAGAAAATAAAATCTATTCATAAAAATTGCAAAAATTTACTTTGTTGAACATATTTGTTTAAAAGAGTAGTAATTTTGGTCAATATGAATCTATAAAGCTTTTAGAATGAAGTAATATATTGATTTTACTCATATACAACATATTTTTGTTTTAAATAAACACTTGCAATTTAAAGAAAAACTCATATTATATTTTTTTAAACATGGATATTATATACCACATTATATTGTGATTGAATATGATGCAAATGCAACACATTTTTTGACTTTTGGAATCGACTATTATATTGATTCACTAAGCTACAACATAGTTAAAAAAAAAATTGGACTTTTACATGGTATGAAATATGGGTATTTTATATAAAATATTCATTTATTTTTAAATAATAATATTTTTTTAATAGAGAAATGTAGTTATATAATTAATAGTTAATTTTGATAAACATTAAAATATTCGATTATATATTTTAAATCGTTGAATTAAAAAATTATAAGAATTAATTAAATTTAACTTTATTTAAAATTATTATTTTATTAATGATAAAAATTATTAATATATCAATTAAACATATATACATTTTTTAAAATATTGTAACAAGATTCTTAACTATGGGATTCATCCTAATTTTATCATTGAGATCCTTAATTTGTAAATAGGATTTGTTATAACATTATGGGCCAATGTCATGACTTATCAATACTACATGCTAAAAAAACTATAACTCATTTAATATTATATTTTTTTAATACTTGGTAAAAATTTTGGGCATTAAGTAAAGGTGGTCTCCCTCAAGTATAGACTCACTTAAAAAATCAACATAGTTACCCTATTCCAAAGCATCAAATGTTAACTTATGAGACTTTAACTCGGGTGGGAAGGATAACAACTATTTCCCCGATCTCCTGTTGATAGTTCTGGAACTGCCAACATTCACGAGGTCTCCCCGATATGTCGTCCCAATTAAACCTCATACCATTCGGGATAGGAGCCCCATCTAGAAGACAACCCAATTACTGTATTCTTAATGATTTTCCTTGGTGCTAACTATCAACAAGAGATAGGAATGCACATGTACCTTCGAAAAGAAAGTGAGTGTGCCTGGTGAGTGTTCAATCGTAGGTGTGTCAAGGTTATTCTACTGTGGAAGGAAAATAAAGTGAGCCTCTAAGAGAGAGGTAGTAGTACCACCCTAGTAGACACACACAAAAACAAGAAATATATGTCTAACATATAGCAGAATATTCCACAAAGTTGTGACGGTCATTGCAACCATTACAACACATTCTCAATATGATAAGCACTAAAATAATCGAAATAGTTCAGCTACTTTAGCAGAGGAGGAAAAAAACATGAATAAAAAACACTTAAAGAAGAGTCTTACAAATATTCATAATTCATGCATGAAGAATGTGTTGGCCATCAGGCTTCATATATTAAGTAAAATCTCTCGAACACATGTATACAATGAACACCACTAGCTCCAATAGTGGAGCATTAGAGCCACTGCTTGCTCCTCAAAAGAACTAGCTTGTCTCCCTAATTCCTTGTGGGAGGAGCTAAGGTGAAAAGTCCTTTGCTCATACAATGAGGGGGTATATATAAACAAGGGGTGATGCTTCACCTCCCTTGTGACTCTTTGACTACCCTCATGGCTATTTGACTTCCTATGACTTTTCAACTTTACATGACTCTTCATATTCTGTATGTGTCATTTGGACTTCCACTTTTACAATACATTTTGAATAGATAGTTATGTAATCCACATGAATGATGTGGCATATGATGACTCATGACATGACATGACATGACACTACTGACATGGATTTCATGATGACATGGAAATTTCAAGCCATTCTTTTTGCTTCTTGCTATGTGTCTTCTTGAGTATGCTCTTCTGTCCACCTCCATATGGATTTGAGGTAAGGAGTCTTCAGTGATATCAATTCTTGAGATGCGGTCGCAAATTGGTGTCCCTTTGCTTTTTCTTGATTGATCAAATTTCATAATTAACTACAAAGATGTCTTCTCGCATTTACCTTCTCCATATCCTTATTCATCATCATGTCATGGTATGATAGAGTATCTGCATTTGTAATTCACTAATGACAAGACAACATCATTTTGATAAAACCCTAGTATAAGATGTTGCATGTTGATCCACTCACTTAGTCAGAGCTAAGTGACAGGCTGAGGGAGAGGCTCAATGATTGTGCAGTTGTGCATCTCAATAGTCAGGGGTGAAGATTAAGCCTTGAGTCTACACAATGTGCAATTTAGGGCGGAGTGGGCAAGAAAATTGCACACTTTTGGGAGTCATTGAGCCAGGATGAGGGGCTTTGCATTGTTTCAGCTAACTGCATAGTTATGGAAGGCGGAGGAGGCCAAGTGACTACATAGTTGCATAAATTAGGAGCTCAAGGGCTACGCTTCAGATCTGAGACTGCGTAATGCACAATTTAGGCTTGGCCAGAGGGCTTGATTGTGTAGTTTTGGAGGTCAAGGTTCAGGCTTGGGCACCCAGACTGCGCAATGCGCAGTTTTGGGAGGCATGAACTGTGAATTGCGCAATGTGAAGAGGAAGGGTTGGATCCTGAGGGTTGGGACTGTGCAATGTGTAGTTCAAGAAGGTGAGATGAGGCTAAGTTGCTGGAATGTTTTTTGAATTTGGCTGTGTGGGATCGGTGAAGGTGACGTGAACAATGATAAGAATTGATTGTGATCACAAACTTAGAACACTTAACGACACTACTTATATCATCTTGAACACATGAACAATATACTTCCCTTAGCGCAAAAACTTTGCAATGAGTTACAACAAGTGCAACACCAATGAGTTACAACAAGTGCGACACCAAAGATACACTTTGTGACAACCATGACGACACTTGTGCGATAGTGCTTAAAACTTTGGAAATGAGTGCGAACGATGTTTACATGGTAGGATCAAATCATTTACATAAATATAACCTCTTGAAACCACCAAAACAATATTATGTACATCGCGCAACACTTAACATGTGAAAAGACAACATTTTTCTTTTCTCGCAAACGGGACCAAAACACTTAGAGAAAACACATGTGATAAGTCTTAGTGTTTGCGATGACAGTATGCAAGACCAAAGGTAGGTGTTGGGCGCAGGAATTGCGGTCAGGCAAACTCCTTGAACACTTAATTGTCAACTTGGGGGTTTCGTAAACTTAGAGACGAAGCACAAGAAATGCCAGAAATGATATGAACTTTTCCAAACTCTATTCCTACTTCCTTAATTGCAATCTTGTAGAATAAAAAGGAAAATATTACCCGACAATTTACACCAAAGGTATTCTGGTGTTGGAATATGAAAGAAAGTACTTTTGCAGAAAAATAAATGAAAAGAATTCTCAAACCTCTTGCAAACAATCTTTGGTTAATGAAAATGTAAATATATGTTTATATTCAGTATATTTGTGTGCCAGGTTAATGATTGGACCCTTGAAGATATCTCACTCCTTATATATCTTTTTCCCTGCACTAAGCTATTATTCTTGTACTTCTGCAATGTGCTTGCACTAGTACCAGAACAATTCTTAGGTGTTGGAAGTATATTTTACACCTGTATTGAAGATTTATGTCTTCATGCGGGAGCTCTAAGCCTTAAGGCTAAAGCACTTTGTTGTTGTATCAGGAGATTGATTCTTGTACGAGATAGAGGTTCCTGCACCAAGTTTTCCAATCCTTCTTTTGAGAAAATAAAGAATGTGTTAACTAAGAAAAAGAACTTGCAAAGGTGTATAGAAGTTCAAAATAAATTCCTCAAACCAAAATATGCTTCAACCAATATTAATGTATAGAAAAAGAATTAATTCCAAAGTCAAAGCACACTCTTATTTAATTAAGGAACTTCGGCATGTAATCTAAAAGATCACTGAATTGTGACAACAGGCTTCAATCCTATAATAGTTATTCACATGAACTGATCTGCATTCATAATCTTCTTAACTCAGAAAGGTTCCCCTCAAGGATAATTACGCATAAAGTATGATCTTTCCTAACAGCATGAAGTGCAAGCATATTCTAGTGTGTCACAATAGTGTTCGGTTTTTTATTATCAAAAGTATGTTTAATTCGAAATATCAAGAATACTTTAGAATGAAAATCACACTCTTTAGAATCACATTAAGACTCATTAAATACATATAAGAATAAAAGACTATTACTGTAATGAACCAGATGAATCAATCTGCGAGACTGTAAATGCACTAGTGCAGGAATGCGAGCTTGCATGATCCAGGAAAAAAATGAGATTAAACTTCAAAGAAGAAAATCATAAGATTAAACTCAATCGAGCATGCACACCACAGATTCGTCACACTGTAAAAAAATCAGATCTACCCTTTGCAGAAGAATAAAAGAAACATCTATTCACTTCACACTTTGCATTAAAATAAATTAACACACCTTAATTGAAAAAGGAGAACATGAGGGAGAATGATATGGGTTGGATGGGCCCTAGCCAACCAGCTCGTTTCCGTGTTTAGGAAACGTAAAGATTTAGCTCTTTAATCAACACATCAACACAGAATTACAATGCAATGTTGAGAAATCATGGCATAGTTCCTTTTTATTAATAATCAATAAATATACATCATGAGTTGGAATCCATCCCAGAACGAGGGCGATACTAGCAAAATTACAAAAAAGAATAGAATCACAGTATCCTTGCTATAGCTATCGCTCGCTACCATTTTCTATGTGAGTCCTATATTTTATACATTCATTCAGGCCTACGACCATAACCAAATTACATCAAGCATTCCAATCTGAGCCCTTCAGCTATAACAAAATAACAATAACAACTCGTACTAAGCCTTTCAACTACAACAAAATGCTATTCTAGGTATTCAGCCGACGACTTAATCTCCACCATATCCTTGAATTTCCTCTTCGCTCCCAGCCCAACTCAAGTTGATCATTCTAGAACACGGTGTCTGCATGGAGTGGTGAGTTGTCACGACAGTTGAAGATTTTCCAATGGTGCAGGAATCCTACTTGAACTCGACCATGCTAACGAGATGATCAATTTATTGTCTATCAAATACTTTTAGGAGAGAATTATTAGTTACAAAGATTTAAAGGTATAAAATCTATGAAAATGATTAATTAAGCACATTCGTAACCCTTAAACATGAAACATAAAGCTAGTGTAGGAAAAGACACGATTCTTGGAATAGTGAAGGAATAGGGAGGTTTGCAAGGTTAAAACATAGGTCTAAGGTTATGGTCTTGAAGGGAAAAAGGGTTAAAAAATGAAGCAATTTATCCTACCAACATCCTCCCCTCCTTAAGCTATTGTTGGTCCTCACACAACCTTTACTGGCTGCAAAAAAAAACCAAAACAAAAGGGCCTCCCTTTAATTCTGAACTTGTATATTGATCCCTGCTTTCATTATCTTAGCCTTCCTGCTTCAAACCTTTTTAAGTTTCTTGGTCACCTTAAGACGTTGATAACACTTCGAAGCCTGATATTTCCATGTCTTAATTTGTCTTTTTTGTTCCTTCACCTCTATTGCCAACCATGCGTCTTTGCGTTTGCTTGTTTCTGCATTGTACTTTGCGCTTTCATGGCTTGGTTTAACACCACCAAGCCAGAAACATGTTGCTTGAGTTCTTCTATCCGACTGTTAAGACATAGGGTGGAGTTATCCACTCTCAATTCCTTCGGCGCAGACTTTTTAGGGAAAATTTTAGGGGCTAATATTCACAGATGGGCTAATTTACCATGCTTTTTCCAAAAAAAGATTTGCCAATTTCCATTTTTTTCTAAAATGATTCGCCCAAATTTTATAGTAAACCATTATTTTACTTTAAAAATCTCCAAAATATCATATCTAATAATATAAAATCATTGGAAATCTAAATATTTCTACAAAAATGTCGACAAATTTTTTTCAGTTTTCATATTAGGGACTCGTAAGATTTGCCAAGGTTTCTAAACATTAAGATAAACTTCCATCCTTAGAATTTTCCCTACTTTTCGGCAGTCAATTCCAGACATGTGCCATCATCATCAAGGTCAAAGGTATCCTGGCCACCTTTCAATTCCTTCATTGTAATATCATCAAGGGTTTCAACACCTGGAATCTCAATGTTACTAAGGGTCTTAGTGCCCTGTATTTTTACTTTATGAGGGGTTTAACTAACTTGTTCATTCAATTTACTAGGGGTTTCAATACCCTACTCCTCAGAGCTATTAAGGGCTTTAATACCCTACTCATCCATCTCACTAGGGGTTTCAGTACCTTACTCTTCAAAATTGTTGAGGGTTTCAGCACCCTGCTCATTCATCACACCAAGGGTTTCAATACCCTGCTCTTCAAAATTATTGAGGGTTTCAGTACCCTGTGCCCTTTCATCCATTTGACCCTTTGTCGAGTCCTTACTTGTACTCAACATCACTTTTCTTTTCTCCATTCTACCAAAGAGGACCAATAAGGGTGTGTCGTCTTCCTTCTCCACATAGTCACCATCAACCATTGTATGAGCCGTTGCCTCAGCGAGAACTAAAATATTATCTTTACTTGGCGAAGCAGGTGGAAAGTCACCCAACAGTATCAGAGAGGTTGACTAAACATGACCCACCTTTGAGGAGGCAGTTCTTCACCTAGCCGACCTCTTGGTCTCAGTAGGACGCAGAGTAATCGTTTCTGATTTCTCATTCTTTCCTGCACTCCTCTTCTGAGCTCACTTCAACTTTTCTGCACTCTTCTTTTGAGTTGACTTTTCTACGCTTCCCTTGAAACTCCTTTAAGAATTCCTCCAAGTCACATTTTTACCTTCCAGTTCTTTCTTAACTAAGATTGTGATAAGCCCATGGTAATATAATTTGTATGCGGCCTGATTGGATTTTCCTTGCTAAACCCCTTTCGCCATCTTTTCTAAACTTCTAAGCAAATAATATGGGAAATTGATGAGCTTACTAGACTCAAAGGGCAAGAGTAGGCATATGTGGTAGAGGAAAGTTAGTGAGTAGCAGCCCTCACAAGTAAGGAACTTCTGCAACACATATAGGAGATCCTTCCACTTCTCGATCATAGCATTCTACTGGAGGTCGTTCTTCCAGTCCACCTTATACTTCCGGTTGACCACCTACTAGTCCCACAATTTCTTTTCTAACTTCTCCTTCTTGAACCATTTCTCCCCCACTGCTGGAAACTCTGTAGCCTGACATATGGATTCTTTTGTTACTACAAATTCTAATGAACCAACCTTGGCTCGGCTCCCATCGAAGGTGTGGCCAAATGCTATTGCCACAACTGAGTCAAACCCATCGAACTTCTGCAGGAGCGGGAGGAACCTGGATTCGTGCAACATTGCAAGACTATTCCTATACTCAGCTGTCTTTTCCATCTCCTGTATAGATCGTGGCTCAATCTGTACAAGCACCATGTCTGTTCAAATTCATCCACTCTCTGTCTCAAGTTCTAAAATGATATTACAATAAAAAGAAATCAAATGGTGATCGAGCTACACATCCGCCATTATATCGACCATTTCCCGAAAGATTGTGCTTCATTATTATAATTACACGGATGTGAATGTGAATTGGTGTAGGTATAGACGGAGATGATGATTGGGAGAGGTGGTGGTTTAGACAATAATATCACATAATGGTCATGCAAGGTTGGATATGGGGTGTGGCCATTATTATCAGGTTATGAGTTTTCCAAGGGAAGGTAAGCATTGAATTTCGGGAGAATCATACCGCTCCGCATATACTCCATGATTTCACATAAGGCGTAGTTAGTACTTATTAAAACGATAAGATTTCATAACCAAAATATCCTTGTACTTAAACGATTTCTTCCTAATTTAGTAGATGATGAAACAAAGCGTTAATCGTAATATAAACTAAATGTCATGATCTGTAGGTGGTACAATTATTCTTCTTGTACAAAGGTTCATGAAAAACAAAGATAATCTTCAACACACATTTTTGCACTAGGTGTTCCTACATTGGAGCATGTGTTTTTTTTAATTGGGCGTGCTCAGTAGTGAGGATTCTTGTACTAAATGTGGCTGCACTAAATGTGCTTGCACCAACCATGCTTGCACCAACCATGCTTGCACCAACCATGCTTGCACTTAAACATGCTTGCACTACCCATGCCTGCACTAAATCTACTTGCACTCGAACACACATTCCTACACTAGGGATATTTGTAGCGTAATAGGAACCAAAAGAAAATTATGCTAGAATACAATTCATAGATTGGATTAAAATATTTGCTGAATATACAAAGGAGATTTTATTCGCCATTCTTTGGTGTTAACATATGCCTTTCGATTTGATTTGTGAGTTCACATCAGATCCTGCAATCAGTCCATGAGGGAAAAAAAGAAGTGGGAAAAGGGTAAATTTTTAGAATGGGAAGGAAATTACGACATGGAATTCAAGAGCGGAACCACCAAGAGGGATAAATCGAAAAAGGGATTTTAGGGAAAAATTTCAAGGGAAAAGAGGGAAATCCGAAATCAGATAGGGAAACTTCTCTAAAGAAAGGGATAGTAAAATTTTGGGATAAAAAGAAGAAAATAAGGGGATTTTTTTCAAAATGGGAATAAAAGGAAGGCAAAATTTCACCTGATATCTGCCTGCATAGTTTTGATCCATAAAATAAATGTAGTGGGAATTGAGTGTTGCCTGAATACAATTTTTCATGCCAGCTATCCCAAACTTGGATAAGGGCCTGGTTCCTGTACTTGAACTTGCTTCTTCTTGGTGACAATTAACACATCTAAAGATCAAGCAACATTACCATTTTATTAGAATTGATCTTCCTGCTAGCAAGCTAGTTTTCAGGCTAATCCTTCTGTAATCATGTCAGTAGAACTGATTTTCACAATCACAGGAAAAAAAATTCTTTTTCCTTTTCTTTTTAATTATTTATATAATCTTGTTTTTGGATTTTCCTTTAATTTCATTTCAAGGGAGAAGAAATCAGATTACAATATGCTGGCATAGCCACCTACCAACTGAAGTTCAGACTGTTGTTGCACTTGCTGCATGAAGTCTTCCTTTGTGATGGGCAGAAAATATACTTTAAACCTATGCCCATTCACTAGGAAAACCGAATCTCACCCATCAGTGGTTTTGACTTCTATAGCCCCATTGTCTAAGACTTGAATCACTTTATACGATCCCATCCAACGAGTATGGAACTTCCCTTTAAATTTTTTAAATCTAGAGTCATAGAGAAGTACCCAATCACCTGGTTGGAGCTTTTTCTTCCTGATCAACTTGTCATGCCACTTCTTGCGTTGCTGCTGCACCAAAATATTTTTTTGAACAACATCTCTTCGAAATTCATCTAACTTGTTTAGCCGCAATAAATGATGTTGATTTGCTTTTGAGAGATCTAGACCCAACTGAACTGCAATCATGAAAGTCTTTATCTAAAATTCAATCTACAAAAAGTTTAGTTTAGTTTAGTTTAGTTTAGTTTAGTTTAGTTTAGTTTAGTTTTTTTTTGTTTTGTTTTGTTTTGTTTTGTTTTTGTTTTGTTTTGTTTTGTTTTTTTTTTTTTTTTGTCCGTACACAGCTCATATGGTTTATGCGTCGTGTTTCTCCTCCAAGTGGTTTGATAAGCCCATAAGGCTTCAGGCAACTGACTAGCCCAATCCTTCCTATGCATGTTTACTGTTTTGGTGAGGATGGATTCAATCACCTTATTCGTTGATTCCACCTAGCCATTTGCTTGTGGGTGGTATGGTGTAGATTTCTTGTGCTGAATCTTATATTGAATCATGACTTCCTGTACCAAGTTAGAAACAAATTGCGTCCATTTCAAGAAACAATTTCTCTAGGAACACCGAATCTAGTAAAAATTTCATCAAATAGAAAATCAACAACAACTTTTTCAGTGGCAAAAGAAACAACTTTAGCCTCTACCCATTTAGTAACAAAAACAGTACAAACCAAGATATTCTTTTTATTTAAAGATGTGGGATTTATGGGTCCTACAAAATCAATAACCCATTTTTCAAAGGGCTCAATCATGACTTGAGGACATAAAATCATTTCATTGGCTTGAACAAGCTGACCCATTCATTGACAACTATCACAACGCCTAACATATTGTTTGGCATCCTTAAAAAAAAAGGCCAAAAATAGCTAGTGCGTAAAAATTTATATGTAGTTTGTTTGTCAACAAAGTGGCCACCGCAAGGCTGATCATCAGTAGTTTTTAAAATATCAAACATTTCTTCCTCCCTTATACATCTACGAATAATAAAATATGGTCTAGTGTAAAACAGGTCTCCCTGTATCCAAGAATATGAAGCACTTTTCTGAATAATATTCATCTTTTCACGAGCAGATAAGTGAGGTGGTGTCTTTCTGGTGACTAAATAGTTGGCAATGTTAGCAAATCATGGATATTTTGCTGACATAGCAAAATGATGTTCGTCATGGAAATCATCATCAACAGGAATTGCTTCGCCAGGTTTGTTTAATCTAGAAAGATAATCAACTACAACATTAGGCTTTCCGGGTCTATCAATAATTGTAACGACCTGTAATAGAAGTAACATTGAATTCCTGCAATAGAAGTAACCACCTAGTCACTCTACCACTACTTAAAGGTTTATTCATTAAATATCTTATAGCAAAATGATCAGTATGCACATAAAATTCATATCCTATAATCTAATGTCTAAATTTATTAATGGAAAAAATAACGGCTAAAAATTCTTTCTCAATCACAGTATAGTTAAATTCAGTAGGTGACAAATTTTTACTGATTAGTAAATAGCGTAGGATTGTTTATTCTCCTCTTGTCCTAAGGATGTGCCAATGGTATTGCCTGAAGCATCAGAGGAAATATGAAATGGCAGGGACCAGTTTGGTCCTCTCAAAACTGGTGCCTGTACTATTTTTCCTTCAATGTTTCAAATAATTGTTGGAAAGTCGTGGACCAGGTGAATTCACTATCCTTAGCTAGTAATTGAAAAACAAGGGTAGCAATCTTGGAAAAAATTTCAATGAATCTCCAGTAATAACTAGCATGTCCCAAGAAACCTCTCACTTCCCTTTGGGTTTTGGGTGTAGGCAGATGAATAATGACTTCAATTTTAGCGGGGTTAATCTGAGTACCTTTGTCAAAAACCAAATGAGCAAGAACCACTCCTACTGTGCACATTAATCTACATTTTTTATCACTCAATGCAAGATGGGCCTCTTGGCAACATAAAAGCACTTTCTCTAAATTTTTAAGAGCTTCATCAAATGAGTTACCAAACACAGAAAAATCATCCATATAAATCTCAACACATTCAAGATCAACAAAAATAGCTAGCACAACCCTTTGAAAGGTAGTGGGTGCATTACACAACCCGAGAGGAAGCACTTGATAGAAAAATGTACCCTAAGGGAATGTGAAGGTAGTTTTGTCTTGATATGAGGGTGTGATTTGGATTTGGTTATACCCACTGAAGCCATCTAAAACTGAAAAGTGCTTTTTACTGGCAAGGGTATCTAGCACTTGATCGATGAAAGGAAGGGGAAAGTAATCCTTGAGAGTGGATTTGTTTAATTCTCGATAGTCAATGAAAATACGCCATCTCCCATATTTCTTAGGGACTATCACTAATGGAGAGACCCACTGGCTGTCAGAAATTGGGTAGATGAAATTAACATCTAAGAGTTTGTGTAATTCTTCCTTAACAATATCTCTTAGTGTGACATTCATTCGTCTCTAGTGTTTTCAGACAGGTCGGGCTCCCTCTTGGATATAGATGTGATGAGTACAAGTCTCAAGAGGAATGCATTTCATGTCTTCATAACTCCAAGCGAATGCATCCAAATGATCTTGCAACAAGGTAACAAGGTACTCTTGCTAATGACTAATGTGTAAGGATTTGCCTGGACTGATTCCAACAAGAGTGGTCTCGAGCTCAAGAGTACATGAAGATGATGCCACAGTATGGGATAAATAAGGTTGGGAATAAGATTTTGCTTGAAAATCCAGACTAAAGATCTGATGAAGTGTATCAAAACTAGGCATAGTATCTCGATTGTTCACGAATCTCGCAATTCACCATCCTAAGTAGACTTTGTATGACGTTGAATCAAAGAAATAGGTCCAGTCTCCTCATCACTACTGTCATAATATAACCATAAGGTATCCTTGAGTTCCCAAATAGATCTAGCAGGTGGCTATAAGGTGACCTTTTTCCTAGAGTCTCCATGTGAAATGTAAATATCACCAAAGTGACATCTAATATAAGCATCAGTCGTGGTAATCCATGGTCGTCCTAGAATCAAAGGATGTCCTCCCACTGGATTCTTTGGTTGAAGCACAATGAAATCCATGGGGTATTCCCATGAATCTATAGAGTCAACCACATTGTCCAATACTCCATCGAGCTTGATTTTAGATATGTCTGCAAGTTCAAGCACGGTGGGTGTAGGACAAATATGGCCCAACCCAAGTTGTTCCATGCTTTGTCTGGTCATCACATTGATGGCCGCCCCCCAATTTATTAATACATTAGAGACAAGGATATCACCTATTTGGATAGAAACAACTAGGTTTCTAGGATTTTTATATTTCTCTATCGATACACACCCTGTCATCAACTTAGCTGCTCTACCAACAAACTGAATGGTCTGAGGTTCTACGCTCTTCCTCCCTAGATTTTTATGACATAATTCCCGAATGATGTTTGTACATATGGGAATTTCTCAGATAGCCTGAATTAAAGGAACCTTTATACAAATATTCCTTAATTTAGAAGCCAGGGTGGACTCAGGGTCACTCTTCTCCATGACCAACCACTCTAGATACGGGGGATGGTTTGAAGAAGATGGTGAATTTGAAGGTATAGGAATGGGCTGAAGGGTGATATTGTTTTTCGAATGATCAAGAGTTACCTCCTCATTTTTCTCCTCAATAATAACCGTGGACTGTTTTTGTTTTTTCTGTTTAACCACCCTTCCCAATCTCAATTGAAGCTCATTTATCCCAACTGGTAGGGTTCGATAGGTAACAAGAGGTGACGGTCCAACCGAATGAATCAGTTGTACTACCTTATTATTAGGATTTGGTATTGGTTGAGAAGGTAGTTGAGGTGGTCTGAATAGTGGTGGAAAAGGCAATGGTGGCAATGATTGACTCTGTTGAGGTAAAGAGGGAAAAGACGGTTGTGACATATGGTGTGGTGCATAGGAAGGAGGATATGATGGCATTTGAGAAGGATAGGAATGATATGAATGGTTTGGCCCTCTCTCTCCTTGTTGCCAAGGTTGAGAGGAATGTCCATGATGAAAGTGATTCCCATGCTTCCAATGTTGAGAGTGATTATTATTATTATTATTATAGGAATATGGAGGTGCATTATAGCCATAAAAATGTGGTTCAAGAGCCATACTTGCACTTACATGTGGCCAGTTTCTTTGTGCTCCCATGGTGTGTAATGGTTCAGGTTCAGAATGCTCTCCTTCAAGTACAAATTGTAATCTTGGTATGGAGGGGCACTCTTTGATGGCATGGTTCTCTACACAAATCACACATTTATTAGAACTTTTCATATCAGCAGGACATTCTCTTAAAGGATTCTTTTTTCTACACTTTAGACAAAAAAGAGACAATGGCTCTTGTTCTTTTTCTAATTTTTACTGAAATTTCAAAGAGTCTATTTGTTTGTTAACAATATTCATTATTTCAATTTTCATGTTGTCCATTTTATTCTCCAAGACAATGATCATAGCATCTGTATATCCCAGTTTTTTAGTTTTCCTTTGACCTTCTCTAGTGGATCTAGATTGATTTCTAGAGAACTTCTTGCACAAGTCACAAATTTGTTCAAAAATCTTCTGAAAATGGTCTCCTTGTCATAAAAAATTTAGATTATGTCTATAATCCTTAGTAAGTCCTCATAGGAACAAGGTTTGAATAGTACTTAAATCAAATTTGTGTTTGGACCTTTGGAGTATATACAAAAATCTCTCTAAGTAATCTTCCAAAGTCTCATCATCACCTTGTACAATAATGAAGATCTCGTCTTGCATTTCTCTAGTTTTACAATATTCCTGATATTTATTCAAAAATACTCGCTTCATTTGGCCCCAAGAACTTACAGTGTTTCTTCCTAGTCCCTTGAACCAGCGCAAGGCTGAACCCTTGAGAGTTGCAGGAAACAACTTTAATTTCTGGGCATTAGAAGAATAATCATAACTCTGATACAATATATCAAATTCGAAAAGAAATGAATCTGGGTCTTCATGCACCTTACCATGAAAGTGTGGAAGCACTGAAAGTGAGATATTATTCATTTGTACATACCCTCTCGAGTTCACTATTGGAAATCCAAAAGTGGACTGCTCGTCATTTACTTGGTTCTTCATGATCAATGATTGTTGTGCCTCTAATGAGACCACTTCTAGAAGGTGAAGTTTGACTAATGCTGAATTGAAATTTCCGATCACCTTTAGCCTCCTTATTCCCCTTTTTGGGTTGATCCGGCATGATGAGTCTGAGTTTACTTGGACTTTCTACTTGCAAAAGAAGGTCCAATATGAGAAGAGTTTTCAGATATTTCAGTTTTTTTTGGCCCTTATTTGGCTTTAGACCCCTACCTTTCTTAGGCATTCATTTTAGAGAATCAAATCCAAAAACAAAATTCAAATGCTTATAAAGAAAAAGAATCTGTTAATTGTTGCAATGAAAAAAAAAAAATCAACACTCGTAAAATCCTGAAAACAACATAAGCATACTACAGAAAAAGTAATATCAGATTTACCCCTATTGCGGAAAATGAAAATTTCTTACCAATTTCAAATCGTCTCCCCGACAATGGTGCCAAAATGTTGGGTGTAGGAATTGCAGTCGGGAAAACTCTTTGAATACTTAATTGTCAACCCGGGGGATTCGTAAACTTAAAGATGAAACACATGAAATGCCAAAAATGATATGAACTTTTCCAAACTCTATTCCTACTTCCTTAATTGTAATCTTGTAGAATCAAAAAGAAAAGATCACCCAACAATGTACACAAAAGATATTCTAGTGCTGGAATACAAAAGAAAGTACTTTTGCAGGAAAATAAATGAAAGGAATTCTCAAACCTCTTGCAAACAATCTTTGATTAATGAAAATGTAAATCTATGTTTATCTTTAGTATAGTTTTGTGCTAGTTTAATGATTGGACCCTTGAAGATATATGACTCCTTATAGATCTTTCTCCCTGCACTAAGCTATTATTCTTGTACTTTTGCAATGTGCTTGCACTAGTACCAGAACAAAGCTTAGGTGCTGGAAGTATATTTTACACCTGTATTGAAGGTTTATGTCATCATGCAGGAGCTATAAGCCTCAAGGTTATAACACTTTGTTCTTGTATCAGGAGATAAATTCCTATACCAAGACAGAGGTTCCTGCACCAAGTTTTCTGATCCTTCTTTCGAGAAAATAAAGAATGTGTTAATTAGGAAAAATAACTTGCAAAGGTGAAAAAAACTTCAAAATAAATTCCTCAAACCAAAAGATGCTTCAACCAATCTTAATGTCTAGAACAAGAATTAATTTCCATAGTCAAATCACACTCTTCTTTAGTTAAGGAACTTTTGCATGTAATCTAAAAGATCATTGAATTGTGACAACAGGCTTCAATCATGTAATAGTTATTCACACGAACTGATCGACGTTCATAATCTTCTTAACTCAGAAAAGGTTCCCCTCAGGGATAATTACGCATAAAGTCCGATATTTCCTAAAGAACATGAGTGCAGGCATAGACGTCACAACAGTGTTCGGTTTCTGATTATCAAAAGTATGTTTAGTTCAAAACATCAAGAACACTTCATAATGAAAATCACGCTCTTTATAATTGCATTAAGACTCAACAAATACATAAAATAATAAAAGACTATTACTAATCCGGATTTAAACAGGAACGTAATAGATTACAGAGATAACCATAAATACAGAGATGCGATAACCATAAATAAAGAGATGCATCGGAAATAATACTTCATTTCATTAATGGAAAATACTGAAAGATGCTTACAACCATAATTGGAAATAAACCAGCTAGGGCTTATCTTTGAGAAGAGATGTGCGACTACATGCCTCTGAACTGTTTCGAATTGTATTACAATGAGGCTCGAAGGCCTATTTATTGTTGAGAAACAATGGAAAACCCTTCACATTCCAAAACCTAACCCTAGAAGATGAAACGCCAAATTGTGGGCCCCGTTTTGGGTAAATTGGTACATCAATTTCCGGGGTCGTAACTTTGGCATACGATCTCCGTTTGACGTGTATGATAGCTTGTTAGAAAGATCTATCCGAGAACTACCACTTTGGGAAGGGCAACATCGATCTTTGGACCCATGTTTCCCCCATATTTCCCAAAAGACATCGTTTAGGGCCTCAAAACGGCTCCGGAAGTTCAGGACCCAAACAAACTGCTAAAAATAGTAAATTGTTCACAATTACGGAAACTGAAAAACTGAAAGAGATAGTTGCGGGGGTCCAAATGGGATAGGTGGGTGGCCGCCAACATCCACCTGGATCATTCCTCCCCCCCTAGGAAGCACTGGTCCCCATTGCATTGAGTTCCTCCATCTGCTGAACTTGTTCTGCATTGTCTGATGTGTCCAGTAATGGTGGGAAGCATGGTCGACGACGGTCCACATTGAACACTTGGTGCAGGTGAAGGAATGGAGGAATGATGTTCTCTAAAGCATTGTTCCCCGCAGTATTGGTACTACTATAAGGACCATGTTGGAGTGGTCTGAGTTTCTGATGGGTTCTGGTAAGGCGTTCTCTCTGCAGATGCAACGAGACTTTGTTGCCCACCTGAAGCTTGTGTGGTACCCCTGTGGGTGAGGAGAAGCTGTTCCTGTGTTCTGTCATGACTGTATTCCTTTGCTGCTGCTGCTACGTAGAGGAACCCTGCGTGGGGGTCATGGATGTAGCAACGATCTTCCCCTTACTTTGGGAGTGAACGAACCATATAGATGAATTTCCTAGTCTGTGATATGAGCTTGCTGCCTTTCTTAGCAGTGATCAAAGAGGTGGCGGTAGGTGGGACTACCTCTGGTATCCTGTATAATGAATTATCCAAAGAAATAATGACAGCGCGAGGCCTTGACTCATACACAACATGTCTCCTCCACAAGTATGGCTGGCCTAATAGTACATCACAAACATCCAATGGTGTAACATCACACAATACCTCGTCTGTGAAGGGCTTGATGCTGTAGGGAAGGCGGCACTGCTGGCGAACTTTGAGATCTCGTCCTTCATGAAGCCACCCGATACTGTACGGCTATGGGTGTGGTGTAGTCGGTAGGCCCAACCGCTTCACCCGACCTCTGCTGAAATCAGGTTCTTTTGGCTGCCACTGTCGACAATGAATTGTAGCGGCGAACCCTTCACCCACATCTGTGAGTGGAAAAGACGTTCCCCCTCCTCTGGCTCTTCGGGCTCATTCTTCTGGATCTTGGCAGTGGCAACAGTGTCGCTGGGATCCGCATCAATGATCTGCTTCCCTTTGCCATTCCCCTTGTCGGGTTCTAGCTCAGGGTCGGAACATGTATCTGATTCGGAAGCCTTCAACTCCGCTACCAGTGACTGCTTGGTCCGACACTCACTTGTGTTATGAGTGGGACTCTTGTGGAACTCACACCACTTTCCTGTGTCCTTTGGCTTTGCGGTGTTGTTCTTTTCTTTCGACGGGTTGTCTTGGGTCACCCTGCCTTGGCTTTGTCCTTTAGGCTTCGGATTTGCAGATCCAAAGTCTCGCTTCTTCTATTTGAACTTTTGCTTGATTTTGACAGCGTATTGGTATGCTGTGCCAAGTGAGGAGATGTTCAAGAACTCCATCTCTTCCTGGATGTATCTATGTAGGCAACCACGGTATTTGAGCACCAGATGCAGCTCAGAATCTTTGATACCCAACTGTGTGCGAATGGTATGAAAAATGTTTGTGAACTCCGACACATCTTGGTCTCATCCCTGTTGTAGTGTGGTCCATTTAATGTATTTGTCCTCATAGCTTTTGACAGGGTAGTACTGATCCTTGATGGCATCTCGGAATGAATCCCAAGTGGGTGCGGCTGAAAATAGTGAGCTGGTACTTTCATCCTTCTGCTCGCAGTAGGTTTCCCACCAGTCTTTGACGTGGGGGGCTGCTTTTAGAAGAGCGAAAACAATCTTTTCCCGACTTGAAAATTCATGAACAGAAAAATAACCCTCTAGCATATTTAACCATTTATCTATGGCATCTGCGTCTATTTTACCCTCAAAGATGGGGATTTCAAAATTAATTTGTACCTTAAAGGGCGTGGCATTTCCATAGTAGCTACTGGAAGCTGATGTGTCACCTCTGGGTAGCCGCTGAAGGATCTGCGCAAAGTTAGCCATCATCGCGTTCCTTTACCGCTCGAGTGCTTCTTTGAGCAAGATTTTGATAGGATCTCCTGCCCCCTCGTCTTTCTTCTCATCTGCCATGGGAGGCCGTCGTGATTTGTGAGGCTGGTCTTGCAAAGGTTCGACCAGTTCAAGCCCTAACTCGTTATATCCCGACCTCGTTGGGGACATGCAAAGAAAAACAGAGAAAAACCAGACCGCTTTGATACCATAGATCCAGATTTAAATAGGAACGCAATAAAATACAGAGATAACCATATACAAAAAGATGCAGTAGAAATAATGCTTCATTTCATTAATGGAAAATACCAAAATATGCTTACAACCAGAATTGGAAATAAACCAGCTAGGGCAATGGTAGCTTATCTCTGAGAAGAGATGTGCGGCTACATGCCTCTGAACTTTTCCGAAATGTGTTACAATGAGGCTCGAAGGCCTATTTATTGTTGAGAAACAATGGAAAACCCTTCACATTCCAAAACCTACCCCTAGAAGATGAAACGCCAAATTGTGGGCCCCGTTTTGGGTAAATTGGTACATCAATTTCCTAGGGTCGTAACTTTGGCATACAATCTCTGTTTGATGCGTATGATAGCTCGTTAGAAATATATATCTTAGAACTACCACTTTGGGAAGGGAAACATCAGTCCATGGACCCATGTTGCCTCCATATTTCCCAAAAAACGTTTTCTAGGGCCTCAAAACAGCTCCGGAAATTCAGGACCCAAAAAAAAACTGCTAAAAATAGTAAATTGTGCTACAATTACGGAAACTGAAAAACTGAAAGAGACAGTTGCAGGGGTCCAAATGGGATAGGTGGGTGGCCACCAACATCCACCTTATAATATGTTAGAATGTTTTGTATGTTTTACTAATCATTCCATTACTTCTTAGTGAATGTTTTCAAGTTGATAGGAAGAATCCATCACAACACTGCTCTGCTTTAGGTAAATATTCACATTGATATGTTTTCTACTATTTAATAAGGATCCATGATTGTCAGATGCCCTTCTTAGCTTCTTAATAGTCTTAAACATCTCATCTCATCAAGCCCTAAAGTGCTAAGGCCTATTCCTATCTTGCCACATAGAACACTCTGCATTTCGGACCTTATTTCCCAGACCTAAACTATCAAACTACTCCTGATCCAGCAAAACCCCTTAAAAATCCAATCAAAAATTTCGTGCTACTATACCCAGCATAATATCCTTTACCCGATCCAGTAATTTTTGTTCTGATCCTTATAGAGAGAGCCCTCTCCCGGCCTAGTAGGGCTAGCTACTTCGCTAAGCGTGCTTTGTGGTCACCTTGGCATGGCCTTCCTTCAACTTGAGGTTCAATCCAGGTGATAACATAGTGGTGACCATACTGGGGAACTATGAGTGAAAGGTTTCGTATTCCTAGTTTGGTAGGAGACTAATAAGAATTGCAGCTATTTTTATGGGATCCATGTGGTATGGAGTTTTAGTATAGTTTCTTCTTTTGTGATAATATGTTATAATGTTTTGTATGTTTGATTAATCATTCCATTACTTCTTAGTGAATGTTTTCAAGTTGATAGGAAGAATCCATCACACCATTGTTCTGCTTTGTGTAAATATTGACATTGATATGTTTTCTACTATTTAATAAGGATCCATGATTGTCAGATGCCCTTCTTAGCTTCTCACTAGTCTTAAACATCTCATCTCATCAAGCCCTAAAGTGTTAAGTCCTATTCCTATCTTGCCACATAGAACACTCTGCATTTCATAGCTTATTTCCCATACCTAAACTATTGAACTCCTCCTAATCCAGAAAAACCCCTTAAAAAATCCAATCAAAAATTTCGTGCTACTATACCTAGCATAATATCCTTTACCTGATCCAGTAATTTTTGCTATGATCCTTATAGAGAGAGCCCTTTCCCGGCCTAGTAGGGCTAGCTACTTCGCTAAGCATGCTTTGTGGTTACCTTGGCATTGCCTTCCTTCAGCTTGAGGTTCAATCCAGGTGATAACATAGTGGTGACCATACTGGGGAACTATGAGTGAAAGGTTTCGTATTCCCCAGACAATTTCATAAAAGTTCAGATCTGATTGTTGATGTTGAACAGTGGTAAGATGCATGTGAAGTTTGAAATCATTCACCTGGCGATTCCAATGTCAAAAAACCCAAGGTTAGAGTTTTTATGGCAACTCCACTCTTCAAGTCCCAGTAGCCTGAAGAATTTCTTGGTGAATTCATTGTTATTAAAATGGATTTGTTTGCTCGAAGGTATGCCCCCATGAGCCAAGATCATATTCCAGGTTTCCCAAATAGAATTCCTAAGGTAGATTGGCAAAGGAATTTGCCTATGTTTAAAGATGATAATAGGAATGATGCTGCCTTACATCGGGTTAGATTTCACATGCATAGTTGCAAGTTGAAGGTTGATTTTCCTGAAGACTACTTGATGAAAATATTCATGGCCACTTTGGAAAGTGAAGCTTGATCTTAATATGAAAGTTTGCCTCCTGCTTGTATTTACTATTTAAAGGATTTTCATACCATGTTCTTTGAAAGGTATAAAGAATCTTGTCCATCCTTAATATTAGTTCAAAACTGTTGTAAACATTTTTATAGTTTTATTGAAAATCTTGTGAAAGTCTATGAAGATGATGACTTCATGGACAATGAGGTCGTGGAAGCCCTGTATGAAAATCCATTTCAGCAGCATAAAGAGAGCTTAGAGGATACTGATCAAGATGCTTAGGAATGTTTGCAGTAGGTTTAAGATCTTATTAGAATTGAAAATGAAGGAGGACAAGGTCTTATTATAGATTTTCTCAGAGTAGAAGACAGTATGCAGGAAAATCAAGCTCCAATTTTATATTGTGATAAAGTCAAGTTGGCTATTTTGGATCTAGATTCAGATCATGATGATGAAGCATACCTTGTTATGAATCCCATGAAGGAGAGCTATGTTATTGATATCATCTAGAATGAAGAAGACAAATTTATTGACTCGAGTGTTCTCATTCCATTAGACAAAGCCTTCAGAAGGAGCTAATCCAGTCCTTTTATGAAAAACAGGATGAGATCTTTGTTCAAGTAAGTGAAAAATCTTGTTTGGATAACTGAATGGTAAATGATAAAAGTGTTAGTTTTGAGTATCAACAACTATCTGAAGTCTTCAATCATATGATTTATGAGTGTGATAAGAAACATGACAATCTAGTTTCCATGTCATATGAAGATGATCAACAATGTATTCAAATTTCAGAAAACCTGTGAATCGAGGACTATCATTCTGACTTTTCTCCTCATATTTCATGTTTTGAATTGTTATTTCAAGAAGACAATTATTGTTTTCGCAAAAGAAAACAAAAGGTACTATCTCCTCTATCTAAAGATGATATAGATCAACTCTTGAAAGGTCATGTTACAACCCAAGCTAATGCAAGTTTACAATGTTCACATCATCAAGAAGGTGTTAGTAAAGCTCCTTCCACTTTTGAAAATGATGACAATCTTGAAATTAGATTTATAGATCAGTGAACAGATATTGTTTTCTTTCATGAGGAGGATAGGGTTGTCATGTTTGAAGAATTTTTTTATTTAAGAATGACTTAGAATATGAAACTGAGGAGTATGAGCCTGAGAGAGATAATATTCCAGAAATCAAGTCAGAATTTCTAATGCTTGAGGAATTTATAGCCAACACTCAGATAGAAGAAACTTATACCTCTCTATGCCTTCCTATCAATCAGAAACCAAATGTTCATTCAGATCAAAATGAAGGGAGTACTTCTATTTTTGTTGCTAGATCTCATGACAAGCTATTGCTTCAGGACTTTCATGATCCCTTTGTCATTATTTTGTAAGCATTGGAGAAAATGAATGTTGCCTAATTTGTTAGCATAAGTATTATCGGGAATAGTGTCCACTCGGAGCTTCTATTCCTACTAATACTGGTAGCTATCTTAGAAGAAAACAGGTAAAGACTACTTTCGTTTTCCTTTATGAAAATAGATAAGAGTGGAACAAAGGACACCAACCTTAGTCTTAGTCTTGCGCTTGGTTCCTTACTTGATTCCTCTCCTTCTTGATAGATATTTTCCGCTTCTTCTTCGTCTACCCAGCTTCAAAGAGCACCTGTGGAATTGAAGCAGCATACTACTATCGAAGAACAAAGATCTATATTCATAAATAACACAGGACCAGATATGTATTAACCGTACAAATGCATATACAATCAAACATACAAGAGTATGAAGGAAAACTTGAATAGCTTTACTAATATCAAGAAAAGAAAGAGGAATACAACCAATTGTTCTGACCCAGCATCATCCTCCAGCAAGAAAGCCCTTCTTCACCTCAAGTAAAGCTTAGATCACCCAACACTATAAAGTTTCACTAGAAAACCAACAACACTTCTCTACAAGATACAAGATTCCAGCCTCTGGATCTCTGTGATGAGGGATCCATACATAGATTATTGTAGGGGGGTGAGTGATTTTATAGGGTCTTGATTAGTTTCCCCTCTCTGATAGTTCTTGGTCCCACTTGGAGACTGACGATCTCTTACTCATCCCTGGTCGAAAACAAAGAGGCAAGTGTCAGAGGGGAAGTTTCTGGAAGATTCCATGATCTTCCACCTCACAAATTGTCTCTGCCATTTTTCCATTCTCTCCCATCGGACCCTACAGAGGGGCCATTCAGTATGCATCACACCCTTTACACTGGGAAGGTGATATGCATCGCACCCTCTACACTAGGTATTCAGTATGGTCCAGTTTTGACCATTTCTGAGAAGCTTTTAGTGGAGAACTTCTGGGAGATGATGTAATCAGCTCACCTTGTTCCTTTAGGTAGTGAAGCAATAGTTTTAGGGACTTAGGAGCCCTCAGTTTATGGACATTTCTGATTGGGGTTGCAGTTCCCATAAATGTCTATAACAGTTGCCTCCTAAAGCATGAGGTCGTTAATCTTTTGATGTCGGGTGAAATTCTTTACCATGAGGATCCAAAGTTTTTTCGAGCTAGTATGCGACCTGCAATAAGATACAATACAATACAGTATCTTCATAAAAGTTTTCATGATCTAGATGAGGCGAGCATTCCCATGCTCAGATTTATAAATTCATTTTCATGTACATAGGACAGACAATCGTCTGTGTAGCAGACTAATGATTCGAACTCATCATCCTTTGATTTAGATGATCATCTGTTCGGCAATGATGTATATTTGATGTCTTTATATTCCTGAATATATCACAGCCTAGATGGATGAGACTAGATCTGGGGTCTTCAAAACTCATTCAATCTTCGCTTAGAGTACAAGTCGATCCATGTGAAAAATGTTCTAGAATCTAACATGGAAAGACATCGCCTGATTACCAGCCAATGATGTAAGTTGTTAACAAGTGTGAGAGGAATCACCAATAATGACAATGACCCTCAAGGTACTACAGTACAGTTTGTGTAGTGTGAAAAAGGACTCGACGTCGAACACCGCGCAAAATCTCTCGGTCGAAGGCCATTAATGTAAACCTGTCATCGAAAGTGAGAAACTTGCCATTGAGGCATGCAAGCAAAGTACTAAAAGGGTTGTTCCTAGGTCGAATTCTTGGATAATGAGTTGATGTCAACAAGAAGTGACCCGTCATAGGAGGGCCTTAATGAATCCCACATCTACAAGACAAAACGAAGCAAATGATTTTGTAGGTGAAAATGATCAGATGATACATGGTTCAGGGTGGTGGTCATGAAAATAATGGAGCGTGAATGTATTGCAGCGGGTGAGACACAGGTGAATTCTCTGAATGACTTCTATTGAACATATCAGAGGCACTAATGAAAGATTGGTAGCATTAACCCCAAATATGGATGGTGTGAGGGACCAATGGTGATATGACCAGTGAATGGAACAACCCAACCCAGCTCGGATGCGGAGAGAAAGTGTCATGTTGAAGAGCGATTTGCTACCAATAAAGTTTTCTCCAGCTTTCTTCGCAATTTTCCCCAGTCATTGCTGACCAATACCTCTTTATTTTTGTCACGCTTGAGGAGGATAACATATGTTTGTTCTATAATCTTCCCTTCAGGTGAACCTGTCACTATATTTTAACGAGCCTAGCGACAGTGAAACTCGTTCTCGTCCATTTGGACGAGTTTGTCGCTATTCGGCTTTAACGAGTTTAAGGACAAAGATAACTCGGTCGTTTTCAATTTTAGAGAGTCTAAAAGGGGAAAAAAGGAAACTCCAAAGATTCTTATTCGTCATATAATCCCTTAAGTCTGAAAATGCATAAAATAATATGAAAGGGATGAATGTTCGATAATTTTAACGAGCCGAACAAGACAAGCGCTCGATCTTTTTGTGTAATAATCCCTCAAGTCCAAAAAGATAAAAATCTACATGAGGGATAGCACTTCCGATGAATTTAACGAGCCGGAGAGGCTAATCACTCGACAATATTTTGATATTTTATGAGTCAGTGGAAAAGAGCTTAAAGGAGACTCATTTTTCAAGGAACAAGTGATGATTTCGGGTAGCAGCTGATTCTAGGTAAGGCTTGGAATTTTCCAATCATAGTAGTGTCACAAGGATGGCTAATAGAATCACTCTTTGTAGATGTTCCTCGAAAGGGTAAACAATAAAATGGAGGTGAATGATCGGCTAAAAACTGAGTGGAGGTGATGATGAGAACAGGACCAAGGCTCAAAAGCTGATGATAATGCATTCACAATGGTTATTTACCAGAAAATTGGTTCATTTTTTAATGAGCTTAATCTCTGGGGGAAACTTTTTCTCATTGCTTATGTTTATTTTTTAACGAGCTTGAATTCCACATTAAAACTGCTCGTGCCAGTCATATAATAATGATATCTCATCTAAGATGCCATTTATTATGGAGCTTGCACCTTTTAAAGCTTTGCCCTAGATCCTTTTTTTATGCAAGCTAGGAAATGACCAACCTTACGATTTTAAAGGGTTAGAGGACCTAAAAATTTAAAAAATAAATGCTCGCTCTTCCCTTGCATGCGAAAATGTTTGCATGCCCCCAGGTATACCGAAACATTCCCAGGTTACCATATGAAATCTTTCCATCCGCATCGCAGACAAAATGCTTCCTTGGCAATGTCTACCGAAATAGACAAAGGTGAGTGACGTAGTCACCCCCACTCATGTATCTTGGATGAGGGAATCTTATTCCAATCTAATCCCATTTTCCTAAATGGACGGGTGTGTTAGATTAGTCATATATCCTCCAT
This sequence comes from Pinus taeda, assembly GCA_000404065.3. NCBI lineage: Eukaryota > Viridiplantae > Streptophyta > Pinopsida > Pinales > Pinaceae > Pinus > Pinus taeda. The sequence continues at coordinate 50,944 of APFE031115912.1, forward strand.
GGAAACCTACTCTATACCCAAGGTTTTCCTGTCGAAACAGACCAGTGTGCATGCCCCATGGGTTTCACTCATATCCTCCTGATTCACTCGTGCTCATAAGGTGGACGGACTAGAGATCGATGAGACATTCCTTGTGTGAAAAGACCATTTAGGGATGGCATTTGACTATTTTATATGTGTGAACTGGGGAATGGAAGTTGGTCTACGAGCTTAACCATTCTGCCTTCGTGCGGAAAACACATTACTCTAAAGAGTGAGGAGACGACAGCTCCCATGCAATAAATATAGTAACACCCAAGGAGTATATTATAATCCAGGGGTCCTTGGACTACCATCATGTTCATGTGAATGGTTTTCATTCTCAAAGTAATGGACACATTGGGAAGGATCCCTAATGGTCGACTGGTTCCTTTGTCAGAGAAAAACCGATGGCGAACCAAGTGCTTTCCAAGTAGTTGAGGAAAGGATACTCATAGAAGCCCCTTCATCTATGATGGTACCAGCCATGAGCATTTTGTAAGCTTGTACAATGATTCAGAATGGTACACTAGTTGGTAAACGGGGTCTGCCTAGTAGATTTCAGTCGAAGGAAACGACTAGGTTGCTTGGAGGTGGGACCAAATAGATGGTCGGATATGACTCTGATGAACTTCCTTCCTGTGGTAAAGGAACGGGTAGACTTCCCGCAAGTTCATCGGAGTCTGTGTTTATTAAAGGAATTTGAACGGTGTCATTATCTTTCTCTTCAGTGATGGTATCATTCAAGGATGAACATTCTGAAGGCAAGACCGGGTCAACTGCCACCTTGACCTTTTGGCTTTTGTCTGGTATGGATTTAGAGGGTTCATTTTCAATGATAGAAATCTTGGCAGACCACAACGGCATGCTAGCTGGATTTTCAACCAGTGGTGGACTCAGCAAGAGTTTCTTATATCCAGGAGGGAGCCGTAGCAGTGAAGCAGGATGGTCATACAAAATTCTTTTACCTTCGTCTAGGAAGGGACAATGGTGGATGGGGTGATCACCTTCACACAATTTACAAGGAAATTTGTAATTCCTTTTCTATCCAGATACTTCAATTTCACTGGTTGACGATGTGCTTTCAACATGATCATCAGAGGTTGACGACATCAGATTGTGCAAACGAGGAGACTAGTCCCTTAAGCTCTGAGGGATGCAAGGAAAATCTTGATGATAGTGGTCTCCTTTGCAAATGACACATGGAGATTTAGGTTTAGACAGTGCGTGTAAGGATTTTCGCTAGACGATGCTTGGTTGCCCCCTTTCACTTTTGGTTCTTTCTTCTTCTTCTTAGTTACTTGATCTTTAGCTTTACCATCTTTATCAAGCGAAGATGAGGGAGGACAGGTAGAAACAGACGAAGTAGAAGGTTGGGGGGAAACTCTAGTATCATCTAGTTGCTAACTTGACTATTCAGGAATTATGGTATTCTGAACGACAGAGATAGAGAAGAGCCATAGAGGCAAACTAGTCGTCAACCCTGGAAGTGACAATGTGGCCATATGGGGTGCACCAACATCTCCCCAAGAGGAGAAAGGACTAGGATTTCCTCCAAGGGGAAATCCTTGGTTGGTAGAGTCCATTTTTCTCAACCTAAAGACCAACGAGGGAACTTGTGATGTTATTCCTATTAAAGTAAATTTTAGACGCTTTGACACAACTTGTTTTTTCAATTTTTAAGAGTCGAGAAAAAACAAAAGATGACTCTAGTCGCCTTCGATTTTTAATGAGGCTGAAGTGACAAGTGCTTAGATGGACCTTTTCCTTTGAGTCTGAAAAGGAATGAAAGAGACTTCTCTAGAAATCTAGGTGGAGGGGATTACCAAACCAATTACAAAACTACAGAATACTTTTTATGGTATAGCAGTCAATCTTCCTAAATGTTGTGTTCAGTGCATTGCGATCGATAGGGCGGCAAATGAAGCTTCCTAAGGATAAAGGATATAGCCTATTGTGGTCTCCCAATATATACTCGATGGTACATGGGAGCACAAGACCGTACTGGCACTTGCTGTCTCAGAGTGGAGGAATCACCCAACAAACAATGAAAACAACAGTTACCAGGTTTTATGACACCAGAGTACGTCTCTAGCCTAGACTTCTAGATGTTGTGCATTAGGTTCCAAAGCATTTTTAGATTCATTAAATTTATTTTATAGTTGACCTTATTTAAAAATTTGCCTTTTAGGTTCACCGCGTGATGTGTATACAATTCCTAAAATGTAGTCTAAGATGATAAACAACTGTTTAATCTTCTTTTGGCAATGAAAATCCTAGCTACAAAGGAAAGAAAATTCAGAGTCTTTCAATAAAGAGCACAAAGCACACACTAAATGCATTGTCCTAAATCAAACCTGGCAGGCTAAATGCAAACGCACATGCATGTATTTGTTTTAAGCCTTCTTAATGTATAAATGACGATAAGAAAGCTAAGTGCAAATCTGAATTATTTTCAAAGCGACAATACTTAACAAATTTCTTTTCAAAATGAAGTGAAGATAAGGGCGACACTTTGTGATTTTGAAATGAAAACTGTTTTTTGACACTTTAAAAACTACTAATTTAAATCATATACAAGAGTAATAGTACAATTATCTATCAAGAACAATGGGATTCTCTTCTATAACTGAAAACGAAACTTACGACACTTTCAGATTAGGAAATGACAGTTCGACTATGCTACTTCTTTGCAAAAGAGAACTGAAAATGGCGCACAATACATAAAAACAGCTACAGTTCTTTGCACAATAGAGGTGGTATGATGGAAGAGAAGGGGGTTTTCACAGAGATATACTAACCATAGACAGTAAAACTCCTGAATAGAACTAAAAATAGTGAAGAAAAACCAAAGTCTGAAGGTAAAGTTAACCTTCCCTGACCATCGCACCTGTCACAGAGGCAATCCAATATGCAGCGCACCTACTACACACAGGAAGTGTGATGCAAACAGACTGCCTTGAAGGGAGGGTGCAATGGTACTATTAGCACCTAAATCTGCCTTAGGTTGAAAGAAGGCAAAATTCAGGGTAACCATAAACCACGCTCAGCCTTGTAGCTAGCCCTACCAGAACAAGAGAGGGCTCTCTCTGAGTCACACTCAGTGAATAGATAAACGAAACGGCCTGAGATGACTTATAGTGAAATATTTATCTTAGGCTAGTAATTGAATATAGATAGAAGAAGTGATTTTTATAAATTATTGTGTTTCTATGATGGTATGGGACCAATGGACCTCAATGAACAGAGAAATTAATACAAAGGCACGGATTACTTCGTAAGTCAAGATAGCGTGAGAGTCCACCAACTTAGTTTGAAACATAGAGGAAATGGAGAGATTGCTTAGAAGAGTGAAAAGGGCGTGGAAAACCTGAATCATTTTCAACAGAAGAATGAACGCTGAAAATGAAATTTTCCCATAGGCAGAGCAATAAAATTGAATTCTACCTTAGCTAACTTAGAAAATTTGACTGAAATGAATATTAAATGAACTATGAAACATAACAAGATACATATGAAACATAAGAGACACATTTTCTACACTCACAACCACATGAATCTCATGAAACAGAGCCACTGCCTTTCATTAATCCTCTGTAAAAAATATACAATGCAGAAACAAAGTTTCTTTCCTACAGTCTCCCAGAAGTTACAAGCTAAACAACACTTTGCAAATACCTTACATACAACATATAGAATGTGCCACGAAGGGATAGAATGCCCAAGGATTGGGGAGTTACTCGAATCATTACAAAATTAAGGTGGAGAGCCAAACATCAGGTACAGGTGCAGCGCCACAAACATGACAAATGGCTTGGGTGACCCTTTGCCTTCCTTTGCCACTTGGATAGATGCCCATCTGGAGTGAAAGTGCTTTAATAGCAACCTATGGTGTTGAAAAATGAAATTTATATGAGAGGGCCCACTTATGAAAATACGTGAAGCGAAATTTCGTGAAACAGAGGCAATTTGGGCCTTTTTTCCTATATGCGTCGCGCCTTTTTCTGTATGTGTCGCGCCACTTTGAGGCCGGTTTTGAGGCACTTGCAGGAGTCCCAAATGTGCCCAAGTGTCCTTGTTGGAAAGCCTGTCTTGTCTACTTTCCAACCCAAGTGGAATTTTTGAATTTGGAGCTCATTTGCCTCTCCAAATCTTCATTATACCAAGACTGCTTGCTGTGTGTCAAAATAGGGGCAGTGAGGCCATTTTTTGGGTGTGTTTGACCTCCTGGAGACACAAATCATGCCCAAATTTCTTGCCCGAGTGCCAGTAGTCATGATTTTGCATGCTGAATTCAAAAATGCAAACAATTTCTCATTTGGAGCTCCCAATCCTACGCGTCGCGCCAGTGGCGCGAGGCTTATAGAGAGAAAACTTGTGTTTGTGCCAAAAAAAATTTCCATCTGACCAACATTGTCCCATCTTTCTTGAAATTTGGCCTAGAGCTTCCTTATCAAGTGTTATGTTGGGCCAAAGATGCTTCAACCAATATCTGAAGTCGATCGAGATCCCTTTAGCTCTTTTGCTTCTTGATTTCCTTCGTCGATTTCGCCTTCAAATTCTTGATTCGGGCCTTGTACACTTTGTTTTGTGCCATGTAGTGGAAATCCATGTGTCTCAGCAAGGCATGGTCCTTCTTACCCTTGTCCAGCAGCCTCTAAGTGGATGTTCACTTTCTCTAAAACATACTCCTGGTCCTCATTTCTTTCCTCCATAGGTCTACCTTGTGCTGCAATGATGTGTTGCCGGTTTTCCTTGATCAGTTGCAACTCTATCTCAGCTTGTTGATCCTCAAGTTGTCTGTTCCTCCGCTCCAGGTATGTCATATTCCATTTGGCTCTCCCATATTAGGCATCCTGGTAGCTAATGAAATAGAGTCCGATGTAAGTGTGAAAGTAACACCATCCAAAGTAAATTGAGCACCATGCAAATGTAGAATAAATAGGCAAGAAAACTCATGGTGAAATTGAACATTTGCAACACTTTCGCAAAACTCATTGCATGAATGAAACTAAAAATATGACATAGCAAGAGGGCAGGCCTGCAATTCTGTAAGGGTGGTCGGTTCCTCTCTAACATGTCTGCCACTCTTATGAGGCCTCTGGGGTGCCTGTTCTTCCAAGGGAGAGTCACTTTGGGTTTCTACCTCATAGTTCGATGAATGCTCAGATGTTGTGACTTCTATGCAGAATACCCTGAAGACAAGATGACTACTGTGTATGAACTATGCTTCAACTGCTCTTTCTGGTGTCGTATTTCAATTTCTGCCACCAAGGGAAAAAAGAAATGCAACAGGGACAATTAGGGATTGTTAGGAAGGGGAAAAAATATTGAGGAATGAGAATTATTGTGATAATTTTAATTAGGGAGAGGAGGGGGATTTTATATATGGGAATAAGGTTTAGGGTTTGGGATTAGTTATATAGGGTTGAGGATATTTTAATAAGGGCTAGGGTTTTTGGATGTTGAATGTAATGTAGGATTCATCAACATGGTGGGGGGGTAGGAAATGAGGCAACAAGGGAGAATGGGGAAGGATGAGAGTCCTTGGTGACAAAACTGTGAGCTCAAAAACCCTGGTAGCAGAGTTGTTTGTGTTGGGTATGAATTTTTGTTTCAACCTTTATCACCCTTACACCACCGTCACTCAACACAAAAATGGATGAAACATTAAGATGTTGACCCTACTTGGAAAATCCACACAAATAGAGGGAAATTTGGAGGAATTTCAATGAATTTCAGGCCTTTTATCCCTGTGGGCTGCACCTCCCATGTGCGTCGCACTAGTGTAAATTTCCACTGCAAATTTCCCCCAGTGCGTCGTGCTCTCTATGTGCATCATTCCCTTTTCTAGGTGACTTTTGGAGGCCTTCCCGATGTCCAAATTGGGCGCAGGATAGCTTTTTGGAAATCTACTTGAGTCTACCTTCTAACCCAAGTAGAATGTTTTAATTTGGAGTTCATTTGTCCTATCAAAAAGTAAATCTCCCAAGACTGGTCAAAATGTGTCAAATGAGGCTGCCTAAAGGCAGGGTGCTGTTGCAATCAACCTTTGAATGCCTTCCTCAACTCCAAATTGAGCTCATGATAGCTCATTGGAAATCTATTTGTGTGTACATATCATATAACTCATCAAGTAAGTCATTTGGCCAACCTAGCTAAGATAAAACTAGATTTTCCCAAGGTCACGTTAGAGGTGTATCAATTCTCCCAAGGAGGTTGTATTTTTGACATTTCTCTAAAAACATGACACCTGTGTAAAACGTGAAGGAGGTGTTTCGTTCCCAGTGTCTTTTGGGAAAAAACCTCTCTCAGTTTTCTGAAATTCATCTTTTATTGCTCAAAAACCTCATTGGAGTAAAACCTATCCCGATGTGTGGCACAAGAGATTTGTCGAAATGAATTGAAATGAAGGGGATAAGTGGCTCCTAAATTCTTGGGAAAATTCTTGGAAGTAGGGAGGGATGTTGAGAAGTAGGGGAAGGTGGAATTTCAAAGATTGAGTGATGGGAAGGGGTCCAAAAAGGCAAAACACAGGTCCAACCTAGAAAATTGCCAAGTTGTAGCAAGAAACTAGGGTTTGTGCGAAAATGAGGAATATGGGGGTCTCATTGATGGGAAGCATTTGATAAGTTACTTTAAGGATAGGGGAAGGTGTATGAACATTAGGATACAAGTTTTACAGATGATTTAACCGTCCAGGAGAAATTGCCTTCAAAACCCTAGGAGAGGGAAATTACTTTACCTAGGTGCAACTAAAGCATGAACAAGGTGTAAAATGACCCAATGGAACTTGACATGATAATGAAAACCCCCTGAATGATGGTACACTCAACTAAATGGTGACATGGACCGAAATTTGGACAACTTTGGAAGGAGTACAAGCAAGCCCTAGACCTAATGCCTAGTGACCAAATTTTGCTTGAAGACTCACTGAAATGACAAAATTTGACCTTAACACCTTAAAATCACTTTGTAAGAGCAAGTTTGATCACTGGAGGAAGGATGCAAAGACTGACACTAACATTGGCTCCAATGGAGGATGGTAGCTCCTTGGAGGTGTCAAGAACAACAGATCTCTGGAAGAGCTACACAGTGCCTTCGTCCATTGGGCTATGGAGTCCATTATTCTGACAAACCAACATGACTCAATTTATTGACTGAAACTTGACTGAAACTGACTCAATGAGAACTAAAATGACTGAAAAACTTAACTCTAGCAAACTAACTCAAAATACCAAGACCTGAACTTAAAAGTTAAAGCTTGGTGGCAGTACATGGCCACCTATGTTTCTTACAAGGCAATATACGATCAAAATATATCAAAATGCCAATGTAACCAATCAACCAGATGGCTTCTTGATTGATTCTCCTGACTAGATCTCTAGGTCAATAGTAGATACTTGTAACTGGGCATCCAAAAAACTAATTGACCCTGATCTCCTTCATCACCAAATACTGCAATAATCACCTTCACTGCTAGCTGCAACAGATTTGCCATTGGATCATGAAAAACGTGAAGATTTCCCTCCTGCTGAGGAAACAAGATGTCTTTATCCTTTGATTCTAATCTTCCTTCATAATGTACTTCAGAAAAAGTATGGTCCTGGTCCTCAAAAAATTTTGAACAAGTGGATGAGCAGATTTCCTCCTCAAAGAACATTTCGAAACACAACATATGTGAGGAAGAATCCGAAAGGGAATCCTGAATGGTCTGGTGTGCTGAAGTCTGAATATATGGTAGGTCATCTTCATACGATACGATAGCCCGCTTCTCATTACATTCATCACATTCATCAATCATGAGAAAAGCAACTTCAGACGTTTCTTGAAACCTAACAATAACATTTCTATCATCTACCATAAATTGATCCAGAGGAACATTTTCAATTGCTTGAGCAAAGATCTCATCTTGTTGTTCAAGAGCTGACTGGGCTACCTCTTTATGAAGGCTTTGTTCTGATGACATGAGAACATTTGGATTCAAAACTCTGTTTTCTTCATTCCAGGTGATTTTAACAGCAAAATTCTCTTCCATGGGATTTAGTACAAGGTTTTCTTGGTCATCACAATCTGAATCTACATCTAAAATGGTTGTCTTAACATTATCACATTCTGAATTTGAAACTTGATTTCTCTGCATGCTGTCTTCTTCTATGGACCAATTTTAAATGACACTTTTTCTTTCATCACTTTCAACCACATGGAACTCTTCAACCTGTTGATCTATTTCATGTAATTCATGTTGACTATCAAGAGGCAAAACTCCTTCATCTTCCACCGTACTACAATCTTGATCATGCTGCAAATTTTCATGATCATGTTTACGCTGCTGAAAGGGATTTTCATACAAGGCTTCCATGACCTCATCATCCATAAAATTATCATCCTCATAGTATTTTTCAAGGCTTTCAATAAAAGTAGAAGCATGTTTGCAACAATCATTAACTAGATTTAATGATGGATAAGAGTCTTTATATCTTTCAATGAATAGGGCATGAAACTCCTTTAGACAGTAAATACAAGCAGCAGACAAATTTTTATACCAAGATTGGGCTTAACCCTCTAGAGTGGCTAGGATTATCTTCATTAAGCAATCTTCAGGAAAATAAACCTTCAGGAAAATCAACCTTTAGCTTGCAAATATGCATGTGAAACCTAACTAGATGCAAAGCAGCGTCCTTCTTACCATCATCTTTGAACATAGACAAATTCCTTGACCAATCTACCTTTGGAATTTTATTCCGAAAGCCTGGAATGTGATCTTGGCTCATGGGTGCGTATCTTCTTGCAATCTTCTCCATTTTAAAAAATCTCAAAGCTACTGATCCCTCTGCAGTGGAGTCACCATGAAGCATCGGTTGCTGGGTTCTTCTGTGAAAGGAGTTTCCAGGTGAACCATTTCAACCGTCTTCTTATGTTTGATCGTTGTTCACCATAAACCATTAGATCCAAGCTTGAAATATATATAGGGGCAAAACAACCTTCAAGCAAACCATTTGTTCCCTAGCGGAGTCACCACTATGTTAGCACCTAAATCCACCTTCGGCTGAAAGAAGGAAAAATTCAAGGTAACCACAAACCACACTTAGTCTGGTAGCTAGCCCTACCAGAACAGGAGAGGGCTCTCTCCGAGTCACACTCAGTGAATCGATAAATGAAAAGGCCTAATATGACTTACAGTGAAATATTTATCTTATGCTAGTAAGTGAATATGCATACAAGAAGTGATTTTTATGAATGACTGTGCTTCTGGGATGGTATGGGACCAATGGACCTCAATGAATAGAGAACTTAATAGAAAGGCATAGATGACTTTGTGAGGCAAGATAGGCGGAGAGTCCAACAACTTAGTTTGAAACAAAGCGGAAATGGGGAAGTTTATTAGAAGAGTGAAAAGGGCATGGACAACTTGAATCCTTTTCAACACAAGAATGAACACTGAAAAGGAAATTTTCCCACAGGCAGAGCAATAAAATTGAATTCTACCTTAGCTAACTTAGAAAATTTCACTAAAATGAATATGAAATGAACTATGAAACATAAAAAGATACATATGAAACATAAGAGATACATTTACCACACTCACAACCACATGAATCTCATGAAACACAGCCACTGCCTTTCATTAATCCTCTATAAAAAATATACAATGCAGAAACAGAGTTTCTTTCCCACAGTCTCCCAGAAGTTACAAGCCAACCAACCCTTTGCAAATAGCTTGCATACAATATATAGAATGTGCCATGAAGATATAGAATTCCCAAGGGTTGGGGAGTTAATCGAATCATTACAAAATGAAGGTGGACAGCCAAACATCAGCTACAAGTGTAGCGCCACAAACATGACAAATGGCTTGGGTGACCCTTTGCCTTACTTTTCCACTTGGATAGATGTCCATATAGAGTGAAAGTGCTTTAATAGCTGCCTATGGTGTCAGAAAATGAAGTGTAGATGAGAGTTCCCACTTATGAAAAGTCGCGAATTGAAAATTCGCGAAACAGAGGCAATTTGGGCCTTTTTCCCTATATGTGTCGCGCCCTTTTCTATATGTGTCGCGCACTTTGAGGCTAGTTTTGAGGGAGTCAAAAATGTGCCCAAGTGTACTTGTTGGAAATCTTGTCCTATATACTTTCGAACCCAAGTGGAATTTTTGAATTTGGAGCTCATTTGCCCCTCCAAATCTTCATTCTCCCAAGACTGCTTCCTATGTGTCAAAATAAGGGTAGTGAGGCCATTTTTTGGGTGTTTTTGACCTCTTGGAGACTCAAATCATGCCCAAATGTATTGCCCGAGTGCCAGTAGTTGTCATTTTGCATGCTGAATCCAAAAATGCAAACCATTTCTCATTTGGAGCTCCCAATCCTACGCGTCACGCTGGTGGCGCGACGCATATAGAGAGAAAACCCGTGTTTGTGCCAAAAAAATTTCCAAGTGACCAAAATTGTCCCAAATTTCTTGAAACTTGGCCTAGAGCTTCCTTATAAAGTGTTATGCTGGGCTAAAGAGGCTTTGGCCAATATCTGAAGTTGATCGAGCTCCCTTTGCCTCTTTTTCTTCTTGATTTCCTTTCTCAATTTTGCCTTGAAATTCCTGATTCGAGCCTTGCACACTTTGTTCCGCGCCATGTAGTGGAAATCCATGTGTCTCAGTAAGGCATGGTCCTTGTCGGCCTTGTCCAATAGCCTCTAAGTGGACATTCACTTTCTCTAAAACATACTCTCGGTCCTCATTTCTTTGCTCCATAGGTCTACCTTGTTCTGCCATGATGTGTTGCGGGTTTTCCTTGATCAGTTGCAACTCTATCTCACCTTGCCAATCCTCAAGTTGTTTGTTCCTCTACTCCAGGTATGTCATATTCCATTTCACTCTCCCATATTAGGCATCCCGGTAGTTAATGAAATAGAGTTTGGTGTAAGTGTGAAAGTAACAGCAGCCAAAGTAACTTGAGCACCATGCAAATGTAGAACAAATAGGTGAGCCAACTCATGGTGAAATTGAACAGTTGCAACCCTTTCACAAAACTCATAGCATGACTAAAACTAAAAACAGGACATAGCAAGAGGGCAGGCCTGCAATTCTGTAAGGGTGGTCGGTTCCTCTCTAACATGTCTACCACTATTATGAGCCCTCCGGGGTGCCTGTTCTTCCAAGGGAGAGTCACTTTGGGTTTCTACCTCATAGGCCGATGAATGGTCAGATGCTATGACTGCTATGAAAAATAACCTGAAGACAAGATGATTGCTGTGTATGAACTGTGCTTGAACTGCTCTTTTTGTTGTCGTATTTCAATTTCTACCACCAAGGGAAAAAAGAAATGCAACAGGGACTGTTAGGGATTGTTAGGAAGGGGAAACAATATTGAGGAATGAGAATTATTGGGATAATTTTAATTAGGGAGAGGAGGAGGATTTTATATATGGGAATAAGGTTTAGGGTTTGGGATTAGTTATATAGGGTTGAGGAGATTTTAATATGGGCTAGGGTTTTGGCATGTTGAATGTAATGTAGGATTGATCAACTTGGTGGGGGGTTGGGAAATGAGGCAACAAGGGAGAACGGAGAAGGAGGAGAGTCCTTGGTGACAAAACTGTGAGCTCGGAAACCCTGGCAGCAAAGTTGTTTGTGTTGGGTATGAATTTTTGTTTCAACCTTTATCATCCTTACACCACCATCACTCAGCACAAAAATGGATGAAACATTAAGATGTTGACCCTATTTGGAAAATCCATCCAAATAGATGGCAATTTGGAGGATTTTCAATGAATTTTAGTCCTTTTAGCCCTGTGTGCCGCGCCAGTGTAAATTTACACTGGAAATTTTCTCCCACTGCACCGTGCTCTCTATGTGCGTCACACCCCTTTCCATGTGACTTTTGCAGACCTTCCTTGTGTCCACATTGGGCGTAGGATTGCTCGTTAGAAAGGGATTTGAGTCTAGTCTACTTTCCAACCATAATTTTTCAATTTGGAGTTCAGTTTCCCTATCAAAAATAAAATCTCCCAAGACTGGCCAAAATGTGCCAAATGAGGCTGCCTAAAGGTAGGGTGCTATTGCAGTCAACCTTCGAATGCCTTCCTCAACTCCAAATTGAGCTCATGATAGCTCATTGGAAATATATTTGTGTTGAATTATCATCAGACTCATAAAGTAAGTCATTTGGCCAACCAAGCTAGCAGAAAACGAGATTTGCCCAAGGTCACTTTAGAGGTGTATCAATTCTCCCAAGGCAGTTGTATTTTTGACATTTCACTAAAACCATGATCCTGTGTAAAAATTGAAGGATTTTTTTCTTCCTTGGTAAGTTTTGGGCAAAAACCTCTCTCATTTTTCCGAAATTCATCTTTTATTGCTTAGAAACATCATTGCAGTAAAACCTATCCTGATGTGTGGCGCAAGAGATTTGTCGAAATGAAGCGAAATGAAGGGGATGAGTGGCTTCTAAATTCTTGGGAAAATTATTTGAAGTAGGGAGGGATGTTAATAAGTAGGTAAAAGTGGAATTTCAAATATTGATTGAGGGGAAGGGGTCGAAAAAGGAAAAACACAGGTCCAACCTAGAAAATTGCCAAGTTGTAGCAAGAAACTAGGGTTTGTGTGAAAATGAGGAATTTGTGGGATCTTAGTGATGGGAAGAGTTTGATAAGGTACTTTAAGGATAGGGGAAGATGAATGAGCATCAGGATACAAGTTTTGCTGATGATTTGACCATCCAAGAGAAATTTCCTTGAAAACCCTAGGAGAGGGAAATGACCTTACCTAGGCACAACTGAAACATGAACAAGGTGTAAAATGACCCAGTGGAACTTGAAATTATAATGAAAACCCTTTGAATGATGGTACACTCAGCTTAATGGTAACGTGGACTAACATTTGGAAAACTTTGGAAGGAGTACAAGCAAACCCTAGACGTAATGCCCAGTGACCAAATTTTGCTTGAAGACTCACTGAAATAACAAAATTTGACCTTAACATCTTAAAATCACTTTGTAAGAGCAAGTTTGATCACTGGAGGAAGGCTGCAAAGACTGACACTAATAGGTACCAGTGCGAGACTCTTAACCAGTTTTTGCTCACAATTTGCAATTCAGTTAATGGATTTAAGCCGAGTAAGTGATGTTCAGTAAATGTAAATCACAGGGGTTGATCTAAGGAGGTTACTAGAGCCACCACTTTGGGCAATTAGAATGTTTGTAGATCGATTGTTCAATTTATAAAAAAAACCCAGAGATGGATTGAAGCAGCATTGATCTACTTTTCACTTATAACAAATGCAGTTCGAAGGCTAGCTCACTTGACTTCAGGCTCCATCTGTAAGTTTATAAAACAAACAAAGATAGACTAACAAACAATCTATTCACTCCCCAGTATGGTCACCATTTTGTTACTAGGAATAGTGTCCACTTGGAGCTACTATTCCCACTAAGACTGGTAGCTATCTTAGAAACAAACAAGTAAAGACTACTTTCGTTTTCCTTTATGAAAATAGATAAGAGTGGAACAAAGGACACCAAACTTAGTCTTGCGCTTGGTTCGTTACTTGATTCCCCTCCTTCTTGATAGATCTTTGTCACTTCTTCTTCATTTGCCCAAATTAAAAGAGCACCTGTGGAATCAAAGTAGCATACTATTATCAAAGAATAGAGATCTATATTCATAAATAACACAGGACCAGATATGTATTAACCATCAAATGCATATACAATCAAACATACAAGAGTATGGAGGAAAACTTGAATATCTTTATTAATATCAAGAAAAGCAAGAGGATTACAACCAATTGTTCTAACCCAGCATCATCCTCCAGCAAGAAATACCTTCTTCACCTCAAGTAAAGCTTAGATCACCCAACACTATGAAGTTTCACCAGAAAACCAACAACACTTCTCTACAAGATACAAGATTCCAGCCTCTGGATCTCTGTGATGGGGGATCCATATATAGATGACTGTAGGGGGTGAGTCATCTTCTAGGGTCTTGATTAGTGTCCTCTCTTTAATAGTTCTTGATTCCACTTGGAGACTGATGATCTCTTACTCATCCCTGGTCAAAAATAGAGAGGTAAGTGTCAGAGGGGAAGTTTCTGGAAGATTCCATGATCTTCCACCTCGCAAACTATCTCTGCCATTTGTCCATTCTTGCCCATCACACCCTACAGAGGGGGCCATTCAGTATGCATCACACCCTTTACACTGGGAAGGTGATATGCATCACACCCTCTGCACTGGATATTCAGTATGGTGTAGTTTTGACTATTTCTGAGTAGTTTTTAGTGGATAACTTCTGGGAGATGATGTAATCAGTTGACCTTGTTCCTTTAGGTAGTGAAGCAACACTTTTAGGGACTTAGGAGCCCTCAGTTTATGGAAATTTATGATTGGGATTGCAGTGCCCAGAATGTCTATAATAATAAGCCTTGGTTTTAGTTGTTATTGTGAGTTTCCTACATGTACATCGTTCTGCCTGCTTGAGGAAAGTGAGCAGAATTTCAGTGAGTAGCCTTCTGCTAGATTGGTTACATTGGAAGGTTCACTTCACATGATTGTATATATCTCTTCAGTATGCAGGTGGTTGTCATAAGTATTTGAAGCCCTCAAAACTTGATGGTCTACTACCATTAATAAGTTTCGTAAGTACTTGTTTCAACTAAATAAGTCTTGAATCATTTTTTTAGTCAATTTCAAGTTAGTTTCGACTCAATTTGTGTTTTGAGTCATCAGTATTTAACCATGTATTTTATATTGAATTTTTCTTACTCCATGTCCAATGGATAAGGCTACTTGGGCTATGGTGTTCTTGGAACCTCTAAGGAGACACCATCCAAAATGGAGCCAATGTTAGAGTCAGTATTTGCATACTTCAATCAGGGATCAAAACTCACTCGTTACATTTTCATACTAGGGGTCTCATACTGAAAATTTTGCATCATTCCATTAGGTCATGATATACTGATCCACTGATGGTTGTTTTTTCTTCAGAAAATCTTTCCCTTATAGAGTATACTTGTTGATCCTTCTTCAGATTGTCTTCAGTTATGGTTTCATAATCAATCTGCAGTTCATTTCACTAGGTCATAAGGCATGATTTCATTAGGTCTAAGGTTTCATCACCAAGGTCAAGAAATTGATTTCAAAGTGTAAATAAAGGTCAGGAAGGGTATGAGGATGGTCAATAAATCAATCATGATGGCTTGTAACTCATAGCTACCAAAATTATTATATTTTTAAACTAATGTAATTTTCACCTCAAAAACATGTTTTTGAGGTTAAAATAGAGTATTTTAGTTTATTTGTATTTCATACGTAATTTTAAGTTCCTATATGTAATAATTGATCTTGGCTACAATAGAGCACTTCTCCTTACTGCTAGATAGAGAAACACTGCGAAAATTCAGGTCAAATTGAGCATTTATCCACTTGCAAAAACACATGAAAGAAAAGGCATTAAAGGAGAACAAGAAACATTGAAAAAGTGGGTTTTTCAAGTGAAAAATCAAAATCTTCTTTTATCTAAGCCCTCATACTTCATTTTCAAATTCATTATCTTCATTTACCAAGCAAGAAGTGGTTGGGAGTATAAAGAAAGGCAAGTTTGAGTGAAATAAAGCCTGGTGTTGTGCGTTTCGCAGAGAGGCACTGCACTTTTGGCTAAAATAGACTAGCATTGTGCTTTTGGAGGCAGGTGTTGCACTTTTCACTCGGTGCTGTAGTTTTCCCCGATTTTACCAGAACAAAAATGAACGGGCTCTGTGCTTTTGTCATGGTGTTGCGCTTCATAGCAAATGTGTTGTTCTTTTCCCAGAAGTGACCAAAAACCTCCAAATATTCTAGCAGACATAAAACTTGTTTTGTTCTCCATTATTACAAGTAAGTACATGTCCTTCATCTTGGTTTTTCATTGCTAAATCTATGTTACAAGCATCATTGGTAATTTGTAACCTTGAAACCCTAAATTCTCCCTAATTCTACCTAAACCATAACTCCTTCCTATTCCTCTTAGCACCCAACCCAACAATCCTAAAATCACCCTATCCCTTTTCCCTCTTTCCCACTATTCCTTGAAATCCCCTTTTGTCTCTCTTTCCCAAGAGCTCAAGACACAAAACCCTTTTTCTAATTTCCCACTCCATTCATTTCCTAGTTGCAAGCCCATTTTCCATTCCCTCATTCCTCATTTCCGTACACCTCAACCTTGCAAACATGGACCTAGGAGACCAAGACTATGACGAGGAGAACACAGGCAGTGATAACTTAGCTAATAGGGCCATGCAACCAAGAAAACCACACAAGGGAGGCATGATTATCAGAGAATAACCATCAAACCTCAGGGACTTGTAGGCCTTAGAGTTGGATGTCACATGCTTCAGGTACCTTGGCTGCTATGAACTCTGTGAACAGGTTGAGAGAGTTCAATATCAACCGGAGGTCACTAGACTTTTTACAACACATCTTCATGACAAGAGAGTGACTCTTGCTGGGGTGAATTTCACCATTTCATCTTTTATTATTGCAAATGCTACTAGGATTTCTAATGTAGGGGAGAAGTGGTTCAGGTGCCAGGATCTAGATGAGTACTATTATGAACCTTATATCAAACCCCGGGACAGAAATTAGGTGAAGGGACTATTTCATTTCAAGTTTCTTGAGAACAACTATGTCCCCTTGATGAAAACCATCATGAAGTATTTCACTTGTGAGGGTTGTTTCCCCATGGTGTATACTTATCATATTAGGCTCCTCATGCATTTTACCAGGGTGAGAATGTTAAAAATCCGTTACTACTTGTTCAGTAGTATTGAGAAGATGGCTTTTATTGTCCAAAGGAACCCTTACCCTCAGTAGATGAGAAGCCTTTGTCATTACTCCCTGATCACGGTGATTGTGCATCATCATCTTAGTATCCTTAACATCCCTCGGGAGACCTTTATTTCTCATGAGATCTTCAGGGGTCCTCAAATCCCTCCACTAGTGCATCAAGAGGCAGGAGGACCTTCTAGTCTAGTGAAAATAGATGACGAGGCCAAGGAGACAAGAACTACTAAGGTGCCCGTTTTCACGACATATCAGAGGGGCACTAGGAGATTATTTGTAGTAGATAGGAAAGTGTTTTCTCCATGGGATTTGGAAGGGGCCTTGACTTCTTCATCAAGTCATAGGCAAATTCTAGCTCCACGAGATGTTGAAGGGGCTTTGCCTTCTTTTTTAGCACAGTAGGTACAGGTGCAGTAGCTGTACAAAGGGAAGGAAAATATGTCAGAGAAGAGTCTTATTGATGAGGAGGAAAGGGATTTTGACTTGACTAAGCATGATGAGCTGGAGCAGCATTATACTCGTCACAAAGTTGAAATCATTGACTTAGAGGCTCAGGATGAAGAAACCATCAAGGACATCATCATACAAGAAAGGGAGGCTCAAGTCCAAGCATTGATGGAAAATTTGGAGAGGGATAAGTATGTCATCACATATTTGGAGTAAGAAAACAAAAATTTGAGTGACAAACAAGTCCTCATGGAGATGGAAGTGCTCAAGGAAAAATGACAAAGTGGCAAAGAAACACAAGTCACTTTGACGCCTATTGAGCAGGAAATTGAAAATGATAGGGAGACTTGGCCTGAGAGAGTACCCTTACACCTTGAGAAGCTATTATGGAAGGCTAACAGAGATAACAATATGGTTAGGCACATGGCCTATCATTACAAGATCTGCAACAAGATTTACAACAGGGGGTCAAGAAAATGAAAGCTAGGCTAAGGCGGGCCTTGAAAGGCAAGAAAGAGGATGATAGAATTTGAATGCTAGCTAAAGCCTCCTTGTCTCATCAAAGCACATGTTGGTGATGCTTCACAACAATTTTGGGCATGTTTTAAACAAATTTTTTCATTCGCAATTTTGAATTTCATTACATAGAAAAATTGCCTAAAAGCGCAATGCCACCAGCGTTGCGGTTTTCCTAGGGGCACCCATTGAAGAAATAGCTTATAGTTTTGGATTCACAGTGATGAGGACATGCACCCTAGGAAGTTTCAAAAGTTTTGGAGTAGAACTGGTCCACCAAAAGGTCAAAATACACTCTAAAAAAGACCTTTCTGCCACTTTTTGGACACAGAAGTAATCTTGGGAGAATCACGTTTTGAGTGGTCAAATGAGCTCCAAATGTAGAAATTCTAGGTGTTCTAGAAATTAGACATGAATACCTTTCCAATGAGCTATCATGGGCTAAATTGTGATTCTAGGAAGTCTCCAAAAGGGACCTGAAAGTGGCGCTACACATTTGCCTAGTGGCGCTACGCTTTTTACAGTTTTTTTCTCATGGTTACTATTTTTCTAGTTTTTTACTGTAATCATGGATTATATCTCATGGTGGATATTTAACTATGTAAAGATGCCATGGCTTGTAAAAATGATGGATAAAAATTAATAGAAGGTAGATTCATTGCTAAGGAGTTAGTTTGAGCCCAAATGAATCAGTTTTTCACTTTTAGAGGTAAGTTGTTGAGATGCCTATATTCCCGTTTTCTTGGTCAGTGTTGGTTAGATTAGCTCCTCATCTTGGCGATTCGACCCATAAGGATGGGAGGAGGTTGAAACAATGCCTATATCTTCTTTTTCTTCCTCATTATAGGGGGTTGGACTCAGTTGGATGCTCAGACCTTGATTGTACATCTTTGTAAGCAGTTTGGCAGCAGACTAATAAGAATTGCATCTATTTTTATGGGATCCATATGGTATGGAGTTTTAGGATAGTTTATTATTTTGTGATTATATTTTAGAATGTTTTTAATGTTTCATTAATCATTCCATTGCTTCTTAGTGAATGTTTTCAAGTTGATAGGCAGAATCCATCATAACACTACTATGCTTTGGGTAAATATTCACATTTATATGTTTAAGACTGTTTAAGAAGGATCCATAATTGTGACATTCCCTTCTTGGCTTCTCACCAGCCTTAAAAATCTCACCTCATCAAGCCCTAAAGTGTTAAAACCCGTGCCTAGCTTTCCCCATAGAACACCCTACATTTCTACCCTAATTTCCCAGACCTAAACTACCCAACTCCTCCTGATCTACCAAAACCCCTTCAAAAATCCAATCAAAAATTTCATGCTACTATACCAAGCCTAATATCATTTACTTGATACAGTCATTTTGGCTTTGATCCTTAAAGAGAGAGCCCTCTCCTGTCCTAGTACGACTAGCTACTTGGCTAAGTGTGGTTTGTAGTTACCCTAGCATTTCCTTCCTTCAGCCTCAGGTTCAATCAATGTGATAACAAGCTCTAAGGGCATCACTAGACTAGTTTTCTTCTCTCTCCCTTTTTGCATTTGTCACTCTAGTGTGACTATTCTCCTCTTTCTTCAATTCATGCTTCTTTCAATCAATACTGATAAGTTCCTCTCCTGAAAAAAAAAAAGATACAATGCAGAGTATAAGACATGAAAGACGATGAATAATTTAATATAAAGTAAAGTAGACTATACAATATTTATACGGCATATACCTCAACATTAGTAATTTCGATGTCATTTTTCCCTGTAAAAGTAAGAAACTCGAACAAGTTTTCTTCACTTGGGTGATAGTGGCCATCATGTGGCCGAATGACTTGTATAAAAAAAGAAAATAAAATGTCACCATAGAAAGGAACACCTTAATAGCTTTGTATTTAACCTTTAGAGAAAACTTAAGCACAATCATGCCAACTTACATGCTAAAAATCTTGGGATGTGGATAATTTGTGAAAAAAAATAATATGAGGTGTGATGTCTAATCCTTGTCATTTTATTCATAACAATATTTCACTCTCTAATTCATAAACTTGGTTAATTATATAAACAATGTGTGTTCAAATAACAACACAAGTAAACTTTTCTAGTAGTCATGAAAATCTTTTAACACAAAACATCGAAAAGGATTTCAATTAATATCATGTAATACTAAGCTCATCTTCAAGCTTTGGATGTTGTTTAAATGGACATGATGCCAAGTATTTTCAATTTCATAGTTAAAAGACAAAACAAAATGAAAGGAGATATTCAAAATACAATCAAATAAAAAAGAGAGGATATCATGGAATGGACATTGCAATTATAAAAAATATGTTTACCTGTCCATCGGTGTCTTGTCTAACATCCCTAAACCATTTTCTTGCCAAAAATAACAATGAAGTGAGAGAATCAAAACATTAAAAACCATAGTAATCCCTACTTGAAACATTTGCAAATTCGATGGCTCAAGTGCTTCAGCTCCTCTTATATTGGAAAACCAAATGACGTACAAGGTGAATTGCCATAAGCTATTTTTTCTGGCAAATCTTTCACGGCTAAATTTGGAGGTAGTTCTTCCAAAATAGTCTATTTAACAAAAACAAGAAATCATTTATTTTTGAAATTGATATGATGGTAGAAATTTAAAACATCATACATAAAAAACTGTGGAAAAGATTAGCAAGTGAATTTTAAAACAAGTAGATTAGTTACTCATGGAAAAACCATATGAAGACAGTATGAATTTCAAAATAGGAAGATTAGAAACCTAATTCATACTATGTCACTAATGGTTAATGAATTTCAAAACAAGAAGATTAGAAAATAAATTTGTATTGTGTTTCCAAGGCATTGTTCTCCTCTTTCTTCAATTCTTCTTTCTTCCCATCAATATTGAGTTCCAAGTCTGAATATCAAAGAAGACACAATGCAAAGTATAAGTTATCAAGGACAATGAACAATAGAATATAATCTAAAGTAAACTATTTATATTTTATAATAGAACATTTTCAAGAATGCTATATATTTAAACATAGTCAACAAATTAATAGAAATATCATTTATATGTTGAGTCCCATATAGCCTTTCATTTTACAATGTCCAAAATTAGCCTTATAGATTGTTTGGCTACTCAAAATTCAAAAGCAATAAAATTATTGTTATATTCATTAAGGATTTCCAACTTAGGGCTAATTTCTACTAAAATTATCCAAAACATGCATCCCCTATGTTATTATAAACATTGCCACACTTAGGGGCCGACTTTTTCCATTATATGTATCTTTTTGTCATGATATGTAGAGCATGGTGGTAGTTATGTAGGTTGTATTTGTACATAAATGAACAAAAGATGAAAAAATGATTGAGATTAACTAGCAAGTTATTTTTCCTATCATTAAAAATTATAAGTGGTTTTATTTGTTATTATTTTTCGTTCTTTTTGTAAACAAAGGCATAATCAACAATTAGGGGGATTGGAAACACCCCTATAGGCTGGAAAGAGAAATATGTGCTTTGGAAATATTTCTAATCATTTTTTAGGAACTTCTAAGGTGTTTCGGTTTGCATTTCTAATGGTGAAATATTGGTGGGGGCGGAGTTTCCTACTACTTAGTTGTTGAACAATGCATTCCCTCCTATCTTAGAGGTTTTCCTATCTAATATTGCTTGGAAAGAATGTGTTGGCTTGTTAGTAATATTTGGTTAAGTCTTCTTTTTACTAAATTTTCACATAACATGCACATACTAAATTATTGTAGAGTGAGTCTGTGAGACCATGTTTGAGAATTTTTGGAAGGAAGTTGGAGACAATTGCTCATGACACTCTTGAAATTTGAGGTGAACGAAAGAGGTCAATGACCACATATTGGTGCCTTGGAGGAGCGTGCTAGTGGGGAAAGCTACTAGCTTGTGCCAAGAGTTGTGGAGAGATGAGGTTCATGGTTTCAGTGATCTACATCATATACATGATGATAAGAGATACTCATCCTCATCATAGACATACTCTCTCAAGGTCACAATAGAAGCAATAGTCTAAGTGGAGGAGGTAGCTGAAGACATATCTTCCAAGCCACCATTGATATATAAGGAGGCAATATGCATCAGGGATGTGCTTTTTCAAGTTGAGAAGACTATCAATAATAGTATCCTAGTTTAGAGCTATTATTGTCTCTTCCATTAGAAAATAAGATCATTTTCACTAAGTTTTATAGATAGTGTTACTTCTCCTTTGATTAACACTTCCACATATGTAAGAAACATATCTCAACTCCCAAAAATATTCATATTCAACTCGTCTCATAGGGAAACTAAGATTTCCCTTGTTACTTTTAATTTATGTCTTCTCACTTTTCTCCTTAGCACACATTCTACATGTGGTATTGAAATTTTGATAGCATTATAATCCAATGAAATTATCACAAACAATTTGAAATTTATTTGTACAAAACTCTACAATTTACAATTTATGTGAAATTATGTATTTATCTCAAAGTTCAAATTCAAAACATATTTCTAGATTTGATAAAAGTTGTATCTTTGAGAATAAATTCTAATAATAAATTTTCTCTTTATTGTTGAGATCAACTTATTCTTACCTGTTCAAGTGCCATCCCACAAAAGTTGGGCATCATCAAAATTTGAGTGAAGGGATCCTAGCCAACAATTGAAACTTGAGATAAGCCCAATGATCCATGCAATTATTAATACATCTTCCAGTCTACAATCTTTCTCTCTATAAATTGACAAAAGCGCTAAAAATAAACAAGGACAAATGACCCATAAAACTTTCTAGATATAAACTAGGACAAAACACCCATCAAAATTGCTAATAGAACACCACTGAGGCAAACATGGAGCTGCAAACAACGATGAAAATGGACAAATTTTTTTATGATTTTGTTCTTTTCCATTTGTTCCAATGTTCAGTCTAGTTGGGCCTCAAGAAAAAACACAAATCAAATGTATTTGCAATTTTTTAATAACTAAAACTCCATCATCAATGTGTTAGCAATTTTATTTAGAGAAACTACAATATAATTGCAAAGATTTCATGGAAAATATAGAAAATAAATGGAAGAAAATTCAATGTTACTGCAAAGAGTCCATGGAGAATTTACATAAAAAATTGGGATTTTATATTGAGACAGTGGACTAATATTGTTGAAGCTCACTTCAAAATTCTGATGAGCAACCTAGTGGGGAAAGAAATACATAGTGGGGGAGTTTAGCTAAGAATTGTATCCCTTACATTTCATCTCTGTAAGGATCAATTTACAAAATCATATGACTTAACTATATGTGTTGTGTCTCTCTTAAACTTAAACACACTAGTTGATTTAGAGGGGTTACATGTAATAGTTACATGGTGTAGTAAAGCAATTTAAAAAAGAAACAAATTGTCAAAAATAATTTTTGAACTTAGATGATTTGTCATCTATGATGACAAATCAATCGTAGTAATGATATTTGAAGGTCAAGATGCATTTTTCCAATATATTTTCTACTCATTGCTGCCATTAATGGTGCTTTACTTGATAGTTTTTTAGGTACCAAAAATCTCACTATTGAGAATTATATCTCAGACATGAACTTCTGCACAAGTTCAATGTGAACATAAGAAGTACTTTGAGATAATTTTGAAAAATAATTCTATTTGTTGAAAATGAATTCTATTTTGTAATTTGTTTTAATAAATCAAAGTGAAATTCTTATGTCTAGCAGTTGAGCCTAAGATTGTATCTCATGCATAACTTAGAGTAGGAGGAATCTTAAAAATATATTCTCTGATAAAATTAGATATATAGGGAAAGGAAGAGGCTTTTAGCACACTTGGGAAATTGAGTAGGTTGAGAGACATAGAGAGGTAGAGAGAGTAGGTAACTAGGACATAGATGTTTCCAACAACACGCAGTTCCATACGGTCGCATGGATAACACAATACAGATTTGTACAGTCATACATATAGTATTGTTCAGATCCATAGAATTATATAGATAGTCCATACATGTGTCCATACAGCTTGAATGGGAAGGCCAAACATCTATATAGTACTTGTTTCACTCAGTCCAATGTGTGTTTGGTATCCATACATGTCTATGTATGGTTCGTATGGATGGAATGAATCTACTAAAAGTTGGATTAGATTTGTAACTTAATATGACCTAAGGTACTAGTGACAACCAACAATTATAGCCAAAGAAAATATAGGATGGAAAAATAAAATACCCTTTAACATGAAATGAGAAATAAGTACAAGAGAAACATTAAATGAGATAAACATAAATGTACAATAGTATTGTCCCGAGAAGGAAAACCCTAGAAAGTGAAGAAGGGGCAATAAAAGAAGTGTTTCCTAAACTATGGTGCCACTACAACTAGAGGAGGTAGATATTCCTTCTCATCATCCAACTTAATGGTATGGAAATCAACACCACATGTCTCCCAAATAATTTCCTATAGAAATATTCCTACACTAATAGTGTTGTGGTGAGAAATCATGGCTAAAATCAAATAGCTCTTGATTAATGGTTGAAGTGGAGGTAGAAGAAGTAGAACCACTCCTCACATACAAGGTTGCAAAACTCCTACTAGATGGGGAGAAACTGGTAATGCTTCTCTGAGTAGGCATTATGCAATGATGATGCCTCTGAGCATCTTTTTTTCTCATGGGTGCTCTTAACATGGCACAGTCTGGAGCCTTGGTGGTTCGAGCCAGGGAGAAATTTTCTATGGTCTTTGCATTGTCCAAGCAACTGTCATGTAATGCCCCACTTAAATCTTATCCTACAAATTTGTTAATGTTTACATTATCTAAAAATATTCAGAAATATAGGTCTAATATAAATTCATGATTTCCATTATTTAAATTCTCCACTTACCTTCTCAAATTGAATATTGGGTAGAATTTGGTCTCCTTCCATTATTTCAAA